>CAUYPK010032772.1:0-30494 GCA_963574355.1 Loris lydekkerianus
CTGAGGTCGAAGCTTGCTGGAGCAGTTATTTCACAATGGCTTACCTCACCCAGCTCAGTGGCTCTTTCTGGGGCCCCAGACAATGCCCAACATTCTCCACACTCCTGCTTAAGCTCTCCCCAAGGCAGCTCAACTGAGTGCCAAGTTCAAGAACACCAAAACAGTTTACAGGTAAGGCCTTTCTGGTTTGCAGTCTCACTGCTGCTTGTACTTACGGTTGCCAACGTGATTAGTTTGATCAAACACATGCAGCCACTTGCCAGTTTTCCACTATTTTTGTCCTCCTCCTGGGGTCCAGAAGTCCCTTGCTGGCTCCCCGTATCCCTCAAAGTGATGTTCATAGGCAGATCCCACCAGCTAGAGATGCCTGAAGTCTTGTCTCCCCAGACTCTACGTGCCCAGTTACAGGGAAGCTGTTACTCGGACACCATCTTTAATCCAAATCCACCCAGCCATGAACACTGTTGTAGAGATTTTCTCTGCTTGGCCATGCTGGCCAGCAGGCCCCTCTCTCATGAAGGACCGCAGTTTGCAATTCTTGGCAAAACCCAACTGACGAAAATTTATTTCTGCACAGAGTTTGGCACCCAAAAGGGGAGCCACTCAGAATCACAAGGAACTAAAAAACCCGATGGAAAATTGAAAGAAAGAGATCCCACCCAGGAAACAGACATTTTGAATTGTTGGAAATGGCGGGCAACTTTTCCCAGAACAACAGGAGTGATTAAATAGACCAGACCATTCCTGGTGGGGAATATTGGTGCAGGCTGGCAGGTCAGGCTGCACAGCAAACTGGTGGGTGGATGAACTCAAAATTCCAGACTCAAAAGTGACCCTCTGAGCCACAAAACTGAGTATATGTTTTCCTTGCATTACAGCTGTGGCGGTAGCAACCTGGCGGCAGCCAGCACCTACCCCCACAGCTGATTGCAGTAGCCAGTTTGCAGGAGAATGCAGGAGCGGAGTAAAAAGATTTATGAAGCATAGACTCCTGTACTGAGTTGGGAGGTTGGATAGGAGTGCTGTCTGGAACAGAGCAGCTGAGGTTGCATAACAATTAGGCAAAAAAAACTTTTACAGAATCTCCAAAATGGAGATTGGCCAGGTAGGATGGTTACCATGGTAACAGTTTAAACTATAAATCAGGTATAAACCTGGGAGCCACTCATAGTGCCACCTGGTTTTCAGAAAGTATATTGCATTATAAATATATTCCTACAAAAGGTGATCCCCATATCATATATATAGATGTATAATTCTACATATATACAAGAATAATATTTTTGTGGTTGGTGACTTTTTTTCTCATCATTTTCTTGGAGGAACTATTGTTAACTTTTATTACATATATTTTTTATTTTTATTTTCTATTTTTAATTTTTTCTTTCTTCTTTTTCAACATTTTTATGAACACCATTTTTTTTCCCTCCCTTCACTCTTCCTCTTCTTCCCTTCCTATGGTTTCTGAGATGCTAACATTAGATTTCTAGAGAGTTTTTTATTTGTTTGTTCATTTTCTTTGTATGTTTTTTTAACCTTTTTTTCTCAATTATTTTATGACTATCATTATTTTTATTGTAGTTTCTTTTTATTGTTGTTGTTGCTGTTATCTGTATGTCTATGTGTTTCTGGTAGTTTGTGTATCTGTGAGCTTTTTATCTGTTTATTTGTTCATTTGGTCTCAATGAGTTTGGTTTTTTGACCTGCAAATAGGAGCTCCCAGCACTCCCCTCCACTCTCACTCTCAGGTCTGGAGGCCTGTCCCCAAGGACTCCAGATTATTGGGTGATTTCTCAAGGGGTGTGGACAGGGCCTAAACTGCAGCTGGTCAGTGCTGATTTTGCGGCATGGGAGTGAGGAGACGACAGTCAGCTTAGAGGGAACCACATCAGAGCAGCAGTGCCCTGAGGCACTGAGCAGCAGCCAAATTTGGCAACAATATGGCCTACCCTGGGATATTCTGAAGCCACAACCCCTGTCTCCCTGGGAAACCAAAGGAGGCTGGGCATCTTCTTAGATGGCAACCACCATGGAACAGATTTGAGACTAAACAGACCTTGTGAGTAAAGGGTTTGCCTGTGGCGGTACAAGCCTGGGTGTAGTGCGGGGACTAGAAAATGTATGTGTAGAGCTGGAAAATTCCCAGGGCAGGGCTGACCAAGAGGACTGCTTTACTGAGCCTAAGATACATCCGGCCCTCAGGGGATCATCAGCCTATAAACAAATGAAGAAAGGCAGCTAGACCTGACTGTGATACGAATATAAACCTGCAGGAGTAAAGACAAGGCCTGAGGTACAGGTTCTGGGAACTCAAAACAGCTTCTCTTCTGCAGAGGAATTTAGCAGAACCAGAAACAATTTCCCACAAAGTTGTTCTGTTCTGTCAGTAACAATAATCAGGGGCAGGGCTGGAATTGAGTAAACCCCGCGCAGCCTCCATCAAGTGCCTGAGGTTGTTAGGCCTCACCACCCCCTGCTGGATAAAGGCAGAGAGCAGTGGCATGGCTCAGCAGATACAGATTTCCTTGTGATTCAGGCTGGTGCAAACCCCTGGAGTATCTGCTTATGGGAGGCAACTAAGTCACAGCCCTGTGGGGCTATCAGTGACTGGGTGTGACAGAGGTGCAAGGTGAGGAAGTGGGCATAAACCTTCCAAGACTACTCTATTTGCTGGGTGGGTCCTCCTGACTTCACAGAGCACTGGAGCAAGTCATATTTGAGTTGTCAACAAACCCCTACGATTCACTTCCCAGAGACTTTTGAAACTGTCATACCTGAGACAGGTGCTGACTGACACAATTGATTTGGACCTTTTGAACTGAGCCAATCATCTAAGGACTATTCAATTGGTGCCCTGGGGGTGTGGTTGTAGAAGGTTTGATTTTTATTTTCTAATTGTTGTATGTGGGGGGTGGGCTGACTTAATTGCTGGTATTTCTCCACAGCTGAGACTTTAACCCAGAGTAACAGTTTCACTAGGGTTGGAAGGAGACTAGCTGAAAACAAGACAGAACCACTTAGCCCCACCACACCAATAGGTCCCCATTTTCTCAGGCCCTAGCACTGTACGGGTCCTTAACAAAGCTCCAGGGGAAAAGTCAAATGGTGTAAAATAATCATGGGGTGGAATCAGCAGAAAAACTCTGGTAACATGAATAACCAGAATAGATCAACCCCCCTAAGGAAAGATATGGCAGATGTAACTGAAGATCCCATTCATAAACAACTGGCCGAGATGTCAGAAATCAAATTCAGAATTTTTATTGCAAACAAGATTAATAGAATGAAGGAAAATTTGGAATTAGAAATTTGAAGAGCAATTCAAAAGTCAAAATTAGAAATTAGCGGAGAATTTCAAAAGTTGTCTCACAAAGTGATACTTTTATGCCAACAGATCTGAGATCATACAAAACAAGATCAAAACACTCCAAGAAGATCTAGAAAAGAGAAGAAAAGAAATTCGAGAAAATCCCCTGTGGATGGGCCTACATGGTTTTTCACCCTACCTTCTTCCCCTGCTACCCTTATTTACCCTTCACCTTTGGGCCCTGTATCCCCCAAAAAAAGGTTAGAGGCAGTTAAATCAGGTCAAGGTCCAATATCACCGGCTCATTAACCAAGAATTAAGTATTCTTCACCGCCCTCCATAGCACCAGTGATGGTTAAGATTCCCAAAGCGGGGACAACCTAAGATAGGATATGGAGAGGCTGCATGGTAGGTTACATTCATAGTACCCAAAGACAGGTAAGATCACTCTGCATTCAGTCAACCTAAGACAGGGACCAAACCATTGATGTTTGTATCCCCATGACGGGTAAGACTGAAACTGCAAGAGCAGGCAACCTAAGACAGGGGCTATGTTAAAAGAGGGAATTGTTGGGCGTTGGGCCCTGCCATGTGCCTTAGGCCTAGTGCAACTTCCTGGGCCTGACTAGAAGTGGATCCATTGAGCTACTTCCGCGTAGCTACGACTCAGCAAGGCCCGGCCTGAAACTGCCTCTACCTAGATACAGCCAATGTGGTACCATGCCACTGGCCCGACCCTGTCACGTACCTTTCCCCCCGCCTTCTTTCCCTGCCCCTTCTCCACAATAAAAAAAAATATATATATATTAAAAAAATAAAATAAAAATAAAATAAAATAAAAATTAAAAAAAATTAAAAAAATTTAAAATATTCTGACAAATTTGAAAGCTCTTTCTTTGAACATACTAACAAAATCAATAAATCTCTGGCTAAAATATCAGGATTAAAAGAGAAAATATAAGAATAAAAGGTGACCCAGTTTTATCTACATAGTATCAGACTAGGCTTCTAGATGAAACCCAGGCAAATCATGTTTTTGACAGTAAAGTTTTATTGTACTACAGCTACACATATTCATTTATGTATTATTTATAGCTGCTTTTATGCTACAATAGCAGTGTTAAGAAATTATGACAGAGACCGTATGGCCTTCAAAGTCTAAAATATTTACTATAAGGCCTTTGATAAAAATGTTTGCTGACCTCTTAATCAGGAAACCCAGTTGGGAAGTTCTTTTTTTAACTGATGCTATTTCCCAGAGGAATAAGCAGCAACGGGCCATCATTTAAAAGTGAAGTGGGGAAGTAGTCTCAAAAGTTTGAGTAAAGGGCAGTATAAAATTATTATCCAGTGAAAAGGTTAGTGAATGCACCAGGAAAATGAAGTAGTAGGCAGGAAGCACCTCACTTAAGGACAGTGACAATATGGGACAAGAAGCATGCTTCTCTCTGAAAAATATATGTATTCCAACAGGAGCTTACATTGAATTATTTGGGTTCCAAAGTTGGTCCCAAAGATATTGGAACGTATTTCTTATTCAGATTATAAGCTAAATATCAATTAATTAAAAAAAAATGTACTACTTTCAGATGCACAGAATAAAACTTGGTTGACAATATCTGTATCTGAAGTTCAGGGAGGTCTGTAAGGGACTTGTTTTAAGAAGAGAAAAAATGATTTATGCTAAGTTAAAAAATGAAGAATATTCCAGAAGCAATAACTATCCTCCTCATAGTAATATCAGGCTACATAATCACAGAGTAGGAAGGGACTTACGGTCTTCTAAATAAAATAACCAATTTGAAATCACAGGAGAAATCTTATTCATTCTATTGACACTTTACCCAAAGAGATAATTTCACTAATCACAACAATTTCTGCCCTATTTATTCTCTGTCTGTAATCTAACATGCATGCTGTATTTATAATATGCAGCTGTAATGGACTTTACCGTATTTTCCCCCTTGAATAGCTAATCATATCTGAAGCACACTGAGACAGGTCACTATTTTAAGGAATTGTGACAAATCCTTTTGGAAAGCAACTATCTCATAAATTCACATTTTTGTAGTTTGCCCTAGTATTTTAGAGATGGTTTGGTTTGGTTACGGGAAAAAAATAGTGAACCATCCAGGCATTAGAAAAAATATGATTATGATTAAGAAGAACTGAGGTGAAAAGACTAAGTGCATACTCCAGTAGTTTGGTTGTCATTTTCCCAGAGTGCTTTTTTTTCCCCCCTTAAAGGGAAGTAGAAGTAACATTTATTAAATACTTTCTCTTTGAAGAATATTCCAGAAGCAATAACTGTCCTGGAAGGGAAACACAATTTATATTAAAAGAAGTACTTACTGTGCTGATAGCCTAGTGGGTATTTTTTCCAGGAAAAGAAGTTATCAATTCCCCTATCTATATTATAGTTTAGTACTAAATCTTGAACTCACTAAAATGAGGGCTATCAGAAAAAAAAATATTCCTTGCTTTAAAGCATAGGTTAATATGACAGACACTAATTCATGGTGTGACCATTTTCCAATGATAAGTGGTTAAGTATATTTGTAAGAAAAAAATGATGATTCAAGTCTTATTTCAAACTACTACTAGTTAATAGTTTCTTATACTTTTCTTCCTTTCTACAAATCTTCCTCTTTATTAGATGCTTTCTTCTCAAACAACTATAGATAAACTACATTTGTGTAAGTATGGCAGTTAGTCAAATAAGATTGAAATACCATATTTCCTGCTAAATTGGGCCTGCCCTTTTATTAACTTCACTTTTAAAAATAGGAATATGATTTTGATTTTGGAAAAAAAGAAATCTTATATACACATATTAATTCTTTAGATATGAGAAATTATACACTAAATGCCACTCACTTTCATAACATCCCAAGAATGTTATACACAAAATATTTTATATGTTTGCAGAGGTACTTTACACAAAATATCTTAGTGTATTTTTAATTTCTACTTTTTTTACTTTGCATTTAAAATATTTCTCCTGAGTAGGTAATCCATAATTCAGAACATTTACATTTTACCTTGATCCTTTGCATTTTCTGGAATATTTTCAAATAATTGCCTTATAAATATAACTTAAAAATCTAATAAAAATTCCTTATTATGTAGTAATAGAAGGGGAAATAAGCAGGAAAAGCTAGCTGTTAATTTATGAACACTTCATAAATTATAGATTCACTATGACAAATGAACACACTCTTAAATGTCAAAGAATATTAGATTAAACTTTTATTCTGAATGTGATTTGGAGTCATGTGATCAAATTAAATAATTATAATTTACTGCTTGATTAAAATTAACATAAAAACATAAATTATATTTGTAATTCAAACTGACAAAACTTTCTAAAGAAAAACTCTCTACTTTATGTTGTCATAATTTTTCCCATGGAATACTGGCAAAGAATGAAAAGTTATACTATGCCACAAATGGTTAAAAGCAATGCTATTGGGTAGTGTGAATAAGATGTATGTACATAACTTAAAAACAAATTTTAGGGCTATTTTCTCTGGAAAGTTAGCTTGCAAATGAAAAGAAGAAACCCAAATCCGCACACTGCAATAGTTGTCCTCTTCAAAATTCTACTGTTCCATGTAGATACTTCTTCCATTAATGGTATATGAGTTGGATCATTTTCTCGTTCATTTTGCAACTAATATTTAGTATGGGGAGAAAGAAAAAAAAGTTAATATACATAAATACACTGAAAATAAAAACATCTTTGATTTTTAAAAATACAATAATATTCCTGTTAACTCATTTGATTTATGTGTGGCCAACTCAAGAGTCCCATGGAAGATTTAAAATGAACACATGTGTCTTAAAAGATAATCTTCCTTTCAACAAAATCCAATTATTATAAAATTATTAGTTTTACATTAGAAATAAATGCTCTCATAGATTATCACATTTTAAAGTGGTATATTTATATCATGAGATATAAAGTTCCTTTAATGTTAAGGTTTCCATTTTAACTATAGGGAATAACAATTGATATTTTTTCTTTCTATATTAAAACATCAATATCTTAGAAAAAAGTGAAATATTCTTGTAGCAAACCTACAACAGATGAAAATTAACAAAAACTAGAAGATCAGATGTTAATTTTACAAGTTTAATGCTTTATTTAAATATAACTGTAGTGACAAATGTTAACAAAAACTTAAGTGGTTCTTTTAGCACTTCTCAGCAATGAAAATATATCACACTTCTAAATTCCCATAGATAGAAATTTCTTGCTAAAGAAGCCGCCCTTTCCCCCTCCCCACTGTGTGTGAGAGAGAGAGAGACAGAGAGGAGAGGGAGAGAGAGAGGAGGGGAGGGAAGAGGAGCGGAGGGTTGGGGAGCAGAGGGGAGAAGAGAGGAAAGGAGAGGAGAGGGAAGAGGAGAGAAGAGTAAAGAGGGAAAAGAGGGGGAGCGGAGAAAAAAGAAGAAAGTTACGGTTTCTGGGGGTGGAGCGGGAGAGAGAATAAGCAGAAACCAAAGATCCTTGAAAGATAAAAACAATCAGGCACATTTATAGAGTGATATTTACTAGAAACATCCTGTGCTGGAGTGGTGATATAAATACTTTCAACATTAGCAGAAATAATGACTTCTAAATTCTACAGTGTAAATATTTAATTAAAAAAGCCTGACAAAATTTTAAATTTTTACCAGAAAAAGGAACTGTAGTGCCAATATCATTAAAACTGTATTGTTGGTCTGACTTCCAAATGGCTTCATTCAGCAACAGATTCCTTTTTGACATTGATGCTCCATTTACTGAATCCTGAGACAGTCATTCCTTTTATTAACCAATTACTCTTACAATGACCCTTTCTGACAGGAGCTTGTCAGTGTGTTGGTTTGAAAGAGAGTGATGTGGTGTTAAAGTCTAGCCTTGACCTCTCCCACCCTCTCTCTTTTACCTCCATATACTTATCTGTAATAATGCATATGTTTCTTAAGTAAAATCTCCCTCAGTTATTATTGGTAAACTCTGAAATAATGCAAGCTTAAAAGGCCTGTTAATCATATTTCCAAACCTCAAATATCTCATAGTTCCGCAAATTAAATCTCATTATGATTATTACTACTTGTCTAAGACTAATTTAGAAAAAAAAACAATCACTAGCTTGCTCTAAAATTAAAATTTTCCTGCCCCCCAAACTATCATTACTGTAGACTAATAAATGTATTTTCAAGGCTAGTCCTTATACAGAAATTTATAAATTCTACAAGGTGAAGGTTCTAGAAAAAAGGCCTTCTATTTAGCTGAAGAAAAATAAAAATTATCTTTATATGTAGGCATTATTAAAATAAATATTATAGTATCTAATTGGATTGTTTATGTTTCAGAGTCAGTCTGTCCCTATAGCAAAGTTTCTTACTTTCTTCATTTAAAAAAAATCTTGTTCTCTCTAATTTTGTCTCAATTCTCCAAACTCCTCAACCCCAAACTCCCATGTTTTTAGTTTGTTTTGGAGAAATCAAATTAGTAAACAATCCTGAGGCAAATATATCTTGGGAAATTTCCTACACTAAACATCAAAGGTTGATGCTTTATAGGAAGTTATCTTTAGATAAATCCTTCAAAATTTCCCATGGAGCCCCAAGAAATACACTGTTATTAAGTAAAACCAATTCTGCTTTTCAGTTCTTCTACAGGGGATAGAGGTAGTGAAGATGAATGGCCCTGTAATTTTTTGCTGTCAGCAAGTCCAGGCTCTATCTAGCCTGTGCAGCACAGGTGCCTTACACATAGGCTCTCCTGTGTTTGTGGAATGAATAATTCTCAGAGATAATACAATTTCTAAGATGCCTCTTTATTTGGAAAGGAATTACTTCCTGCAAGAATTCTGAAGCATAATGCTAATTTACCCATTTAAAATATCTTTTCCCAGCTATTATTTTGTAGAATTTGCTTCACAAGTTTTTTCTTACTTTAAGACTTCTTTTGATTGAACATATGTTAATAACTAGAATAATCTGGAACAAATAACCTCAAACATATATAAGAAAAGAGCTTTCTTGATAAAATATTAATGAAAATATTAAATGAAAAATGGGCTGAAGCTATAAAAATTTAATCATAATTTCACTTTTAAATCAGGTATCTCACAAAGATTTATAGATATCAAATTTATTTAGGAAAGAGACATGAATGACCAGAAGTGAGTTCTTAATAGCCAAGAGAAATGTTTTTCTTTATTCCTCACCTTCAATAAAGCAGCTTAAATTTTGTTGTAACCAATTTTCTTAAAGGGAAAAATTTACCTGTCCTTTAATCCAGATTTATACTTCTATCGGTGTATAAAATCAGAACCAAAAACCTACTCTATTTTAAAAACACAGTTAAATTATAAAAGATATTATAGAGTCTGGATAACAGAAGGAATATTTTACCCATAATCCTATTTCATTAACAGAAATAATAAATATTTCATTTTGGTGTTATTCCATATGCATATTTTCATGTAAGTTATAATGTACACATGTAACTTAACAAGTTATAATCCAATTTTCATTAGGTTTTCAGCTGGCTGCACATTGTTTTAACATAGGAATGTCATAATTTATTAAAATTATGATCCAAGTATAGGACACGATGGTACATATAATTTTGGAATAAACTATTATCAAAAGATACAAGTATTTTTATGGTCCTTTGCATATCTTGCTAAACTGTTTTTGAAAGGGGCTGTGTCAACAGTCTCATATGAGACTATCAGTTTGGTGAACTCTAACTAGAAATGAGTACAGTAATATTTTTTCCTCTGCTAACTGAAAAGATGAAAATGACATATTATTCTTTTAGTATACACTTCTTTAATGACCAACAAGTTTACTTCCTATGTGTATTTCTTTTTTTTGGAAACTGTTCTTTACCCACTTGTCTAAGTTTTCTATTGTTCTTATCAGAGTGGCTTTATTGCCTACCATCTTTTGCTGCAAATCATTTCCCTTAGGGTTTTCCCTCTTTTTTAATGTGAAATATATACCTTCTGAATTAAGTCTTTGAGTTTGCAGACTTCTTCACTCAAGTCTTCAACATTATTAACCAGTTCTTCACAAACTGAAGTAAAATTTCGGGGAGAAGCCCATTCCAGTACTATCTGTTAATATTTTCAAAAGCTACATTTTAAAGAATGGAACCAAACTTTCCACATCTTTATATATACAAAGATTATACAACATTCTTAAACACAAAATTATATAATTCAAAATGACTTTTTGTTCTGGGTACATCCTGACACCAAAAATAAGCAATTTGATACAAATAATTGAATCGGCTTGCTGAATGCATTTCCTAAATATGTACATATAACTTCATATAATTACTTATACTTATGGGGAAAAAATCAATTCATGAAGGTTTTAAAAATAACATTATTCCCATATCAGTGTTATGTAAAAATTACCAGAAAACATATGCATTTATAAATTTTCTCTACAAATGGCTAAAATCAAAAATCACACGAAAAATTACAAAAGAAGAAGCTTTTGTAGGTCACTTATACATTATACATTCTTTATTGAAAATTTCCTTTATTAAAACATTTTATATTGATATATATTTTTAACAACACTCAGCATGCTGTTTTGTTTCAACTTTCACTTGGGTTTCCTGTCACTTTCAATTTTAAACAATTAAATCCCATTTAAAAACAAACAGTAAGTTCAATACATGGATCAGTTTAATTTTTTGTGTGATTCATTTTCTTTTTCTTGAGGGAAAGAACACTAAGTTTTTCAATTAATTATTATGTAAATAAAATATTAAATGACTGATTTAGATCTTATGGAATTTTCTAAAACACATGATATAATTTTACTAGATCAGTACTGTTTATTGAATAATCATGAACTTATCTACAATGTTCTTCAGCACCTTGTGAGAATTTACAGGTAACTCAGTAATGATATTCTGTACAGCTGTTATTAAGTGGCCACATTGCTTGTTTAATTTCAGAAGAAAATTGAGGAACTCATCACCACTAAAAAAAGGAAAAAAAAACAAATAAGAATCATTAATGAGAGCAATTTATTTCATTTTACTGGGCTAGTTACTCAAAATAAGATCACAAATTAATTAGACCCTTTTAAAAGTATTTATGGAATAGCTATTATATATTAGGTACTGAAGGAGAAATAAGTCCTTGAGGATCTTTAAGTGCAGGATGAGTTGCAGACATGTAACACTGTACGCATGAGGACGCATTTAGAAAGAAGATTTAAAAAACAATATTTGAGAACCTACTATGTGAAGATACTGCATTATTTTACATTTATTATTTCTTTCAATTCTTCCCAAGAACCCTTGTAAGATAGATGCTATTAACACTAGTTTATAGTGGACGCATCTAAAATTTAGAGAGAATATGGTGGGAATAGGGAATTAGAAATACTTCACAGAGATAATATATGAAGTGAGTCTACGGTGGAAGAATAAATTTGCCAAGTAGGCAAGAAAAGAAGAGATTCTGGATAAAGAGAATAGCAAGTGCAAAGCAACGGTCACTAAATCTAACTAAGTCCACGTTATGAAAGAGTGGTGAGAAAAAAGGTTGGATGTAACCTGTATTAGAGGGATTTTTATGGGATGCTAAGGAACTGGATTTTATTTTTTTGACATTTTAGTTACCAAAAGTTTTTGAACAAAAAAAGTAGAAAATCAGATGTAAAAATGATAATGTTTATTTAAGGAGTGGTGTGCATTAATGGAACTAAAAAATGGAAGTAGAGAGAATAATTAGGAGACTAATAGAAAAATCTATGAGATGATGAAGAAAAGCTTATTTAAACTAAGGATCTGGCAGTCTCACTAGGGGAAGGATGTGGAGTGGTGGTTTAAGAAACCCTTTAGGTGAGTAAATTGAAAACATGGTGATGGACTGCATATGAAGGAAAAGAAAAGAACGATCATCAGAATTTTTTGGTCTCAATGTAAGGTGGTGGTACTAACCAGGGAGCTGAATTTGGGGGTGGGTAGGGAGAAGGCAGTGGGATGAAGAGAAAATATTAGGGCATAAAAGTACAGATTCTTGAGCAAAGAGCCAATCTATACATGGAATCAGATTCCACACTTACTTACTTTGTGATCTTGGATAAACCTAACTTTGAGCCAAATGTGTCCATATCTCTAAAATGGAGACAAGAGGTCTACCAGGAGGACTGAAGGAGATAATAAACTTGATGTAGTGGGCACTGTGTCTAGCATACGGCTGGCATTCAAGCAAAAGTAGAATAAAAAATGAATGGCAATGAGGGAATAAATTCAAGAAGGAAAAGATTAAACACATTAAATAAGAATACTGACCTTAGCAATGAGGCGACACAGGTGTCTAGATTAGTTTCAGTGAAAAGAAGCCATTTTCTTAACAAAACCTAATAGAAAAGCTGGCCAAGGATATGAACAGGTAATTCAGAGAAAAACAAACAAACAAACAAACAAAAAACTAAAAGGATAATAAATACCTGAATACAATAACCAGAAGACACTACATTTTAGCAGAGTGACAAAAGTGAAGTAGGTTATTAGTATCAAAAATTGACCTTACTGGAGAGTCCTTTAACAGTATCTACTAAAATAAAAGGCAATGAAAACTACTCCTATAGTAGGAGGAATCAAAAGGTACTTCTAAGTCCAAATGGAAATTCTTGTATGTAGAAGTTTTGACTACATACTATAAAAAGTTTCTTTCATACTATTTCTAGAAGGAAAGGTTATAAAAATTAAGCAAGGTCAGCTTCCAGTGAAATTTAACAGTAAACTTTTCTCTAAGACACATTACTAGGACATATACAGTATTTTCACTTTGGACAAATCTTTTCTCTTAGTAATTAGGTTGAAAAATTAAGTTTTAAAGAGTTTTATAAAATATAAACCTTATAAACATAATATACTATAACCAAGTCACAAAAACAAAAAGTACCTGATATTATATAGCTGCTTTCAAAATGAAACTGAAAATTAAAAATTTAGTTAAGTTCTTCTTCTCTTTAGCAATAAAAATGATATTTATAAAAGCATTTTAAAATATATATAATTCTTCTTTAATATATATATATATATATTTTTGAGATTGAGTCTCACTCTGTCGCCTTGGGTAGAGTGCCCATGGCATCATAGCTCACAGCAACCTTGAATTCTTGGGCTTAAGCAACGTTCTTGCCTCAGCCTCCTAAGTAGCTGAGATTACAGCCAGCCCATTCTATTTTCTTTCTAGTCTTTACTAGAATAGCACTTAAGAGTACAAAGGCATATTTCTGCCAAAGAGAACAGCAGTGATTACTTGTTTTAATTTCTGTTTCCATGTACAATTTATATAAGCTACACTTATAACTTAGATGTTAGTGCTCTTTATTCACATTTAACTTACTATTAGTAAAAAGAATAACTACTCCATGAGTAATTCATTAATGCCATATACATGTATTTTTAATTTAATGAGGTCAAAGAAATTAAGATCGACTAAAATTATCCTTAAAAATATTAATTGATGGCAAATATGTAATTCTAGATAGGTAATTCACAAATATTTAAGTGAAAAATAAACTTATCAGCTCAAATAAGCAAATTATATTACTAGCAAAATTACATTCTTAATAAATGAAAGGAAAATATATTCCTTTCATGTGTCATATAATTTTCAGGGCCACCGAATATGGATAGGCAAGTTGTATAAAATACAACTCTACGGTGTACAGTTCATATCACATACTGTGAATGATGCCTCCTTTCCAGAGCCATACAGTAAACAACCTATACAACTTTACACGGCAGCTCTGTTAACTTTGTGCTTACTTAAACCACTCAAAATAAGCAGATCTGACATAGGTATGGTAGACTGAATTATTTAATCAAATTATCATGTGTTTCCTACTGAGCTAACTACTATTACACCCCTCCCTTTCAAAGGATTATACTTCATGCCCCAATGACATAAGACCTGACCAGGTGACTTGCTGTGGCAAATAAAATATGATAGGAAATGACTGTGTAACTTTTGAACAGGAGCTTAAAGAGCCATTGACTGATTCTGCCATCTCTATTTTCCCTTTATACTGAGAACATGTGTTCCACTTGCAGCTGTTTCTCCAGCCTACCATCAGAACAACAAGAAGGACCAGTCACTGTAGCTGATTCATTATGTAAGTGATTAAGAAATAAATCTGGTTGTTGTGACTAAGAGAAATTATTTGTTTCTACAGGATAATGTAGTATAATAACTGATGTATTATGATAAAATTTATTTTAATACTTTAAATTAAGGTACTGTATATACTCGAGTATATACTGCAGATAACAATCTCACCACACAAAGACAATGACTAATACTATTTTCTGCCAGAATATTTTCTTATGATACACATTTTCTTCCAGTAGTTTTCCTATGAATATATATAACTGACATTGTATTTCACACACTATTTTATATAGTGCCTTTTATCCTTAGCTTGAGTTTGTTTTATAACATTAAGTTTCAAAATAATTTTAATGATGGGAACAATAATTATATTGATGCAATGTAATGCAACCATTTCCTTGATGTTATTTAGGGTTTCCAATTTTAGAATGTTTATAAATAATGGATGTGAACAATATATTTTACATCTAAAATTTTATTATCTATAGTGGGTGCCAAAAAATGTACGCACATTTTAAGAAAGGAAAAACTGTATTAACATCATAATGCTCGATATATACTGTATTAACATAATACTCAATATATATTTAATATTCAATATATACTCATATATACTCTTAGATATATCAGTATATACTGATAACAACAGATGAATACAAATCATGTTTGAGACCTCTTGCAATTGTAAAAGTCAAATCTAACTTGAGTATTACAATTTTAATACAGTTTTTTTCTCTCTTAAAAAAATATACAATTATATTAGTAACCTCTGCGTGTAGATTTTTATTTTCAGAGGAGAAGTTTTCTTGAGGGACATAATTTTGAGATGCTTTTGACAAATTCAAATGAATGTCTGATAGCTTAGAGCTCAAAGAAAAGGTCTGGACAGAAACTGTTGAAAATTTCAAGATATGGATGAAAATTTATTATTTCTGTTCAAAATATCTCAAAGTAGTAACAGAATAGTTATTAACATTTTAAAACTGTAAACAGAAAACTAAAACAGAAAAAAGTAAATGTAGTGTGCATATGCATTCTTCTAACAGACTATTTTAGAAAATTCTGACACACAGAAGAAAAGCATCTTAAAATAAATCAGTAGCTAAACTGCTGAAGTCACATCACGAGGAGATTACAATCAATCAATTCAACTTTTCCTGCTGTTAGTTTTCTTATGACTTAATGACTAATTTCTTCTTTAAAGAATGACTTTGAACAAATGGGAAGTAAAACCTTTTCCATAACAGCATGTAAACAAAGTCTGTGATTTAATAACGAGGTCAAATTCCTGGAATATATGTCTGCCACTTTTATTTTTTAAAAAATTCAGCAGTTTTAATAAGTGAACCATTCAAGATACTAGACATTCTTTAACTCTATTAAATCTCACAAAGTAAATTCATATACGCAACTCTGCCATCATTCAAATAAGTTATATTAAAAAATTTAATTTATAAGTCAGTCATGTAGAACTTAGAGTATACCTTCATAGAAACAATATGAAAAAAGTAAAGAAAAAGAATATATTCAAGAAGCTTTGCTGATTTTAAGTCCTCACATCCGAAATTCTTCACAACATACTTAAATATTTAAGAGCTATAATGTTATTGTAAAACAATGATAAGGTATTGTTTTCAATATAGATTTTCCTGTTATAAGGAAATAGATTAAGAAAAATGAATAAAGAAATTGGAATAGGGAATTTTACTATGGGAAATATGTAATTTAAATTAGGCAATGAAGTTTTTAAGAAATCAGGATCATCTAAATTATTCCCTGGAAGACTTTTCTAAATTTTTTAATGATGTGGAAATCTACTGTTTGTGTGTTTAATTAATGCTTATTGTAGTTACAATGTTATTTTTTTCACAGGCTATACTAGTGATGATACTATTGTACTTGTAAGGATGATATTTTATAAAATATTATAATTTATCAACTCATTTATCCATTTAGTCAATGAAATCTGTCTATATGATATATCTCAGGCAATGGATAACATGGCTAATACATACAACAAGCTCCTCAGGTCATCCTGATAACTTAGCCAGGTATGGAAACTACTAGTATAAATCATGGTTATAATCCCTAATATGTTTTAAAAGCCCATTATATGGAAACCAAGTCTCCACTAACATGTATGGTACTTTCATCTTAGATATAAAATCCTCACTTACAACATTATTTTTGGGTGAAGAAATAAAATTGGAATATGTTAAAATAAAAAAACTGCATCCTACTAATATATTGTCAGTGGAAAAATAAAGTTACTGTCATACTTTTAAACCAACTAAAAACAATTAAAAAATGATAGTAGGAATTAAAAATAGGATTAGAGAAATCTTAGGAAGTAGGGAAATATTTGTGAGGTTTTTTTATGCCCAATGACAATGGTTACTTTCTGACTCATATGAAACCAAAAGGAAAAAGGGAAGCCAGTTCCCTAAGCATTAAAAGAACAAACAGGGCTACGTATAGTGGCTCACGCCTACAATCCTAGCACTCTGGGAAGCCCATGCAGAAGGATCACTTGAGGCCAGTTTAAGACCAGTCTGAGCAACAATGAGACCTTATCTCTACCAAAAAGTAGAAAAATTAGCCAAATGTGGTAACATATGCCTGTAGTCTCAGTTACTCAGGAGGCTGAGGCAGGAGGATTGTTTGAGTCCAGGAGTTCAAGGATACAGTGAGCTGTGTGATGAGGCCACTGTATTCCAGCCTGGAAAACAGAGTGAGACTATATCTTGGAAGAAAAAAACCCCAAAACCACACATGCACAGAAAGAATGAGTTAAGAGAAACTTATATAAGCAAACAAGGGTAAGATGTAATTAACCTGACCAGGTGCACTAAGAGGCTGAAGGTGAAGGAAAACATATTTGTTATATAAACCTTTAAAAGCTACCGTAAAATAAAGGAAATTTGAGAGGCTGGTTATCAGGTGGTATTGCTAAATGAGGAAGTTCATAATTACCTAATTACCCAGTTGGTGGAAAGAAAACAATTATTATGAGTTATTTAGGATCCTAAAATACAGGTGTTTTTCTTATAGCGGATGTCTATATACAAAAATATTTTTGAAAATTACTAGATAGACAATCATATATTCCAAAAAGCATAAGAGTCTTACAGTTTTTCTATTTTATCCATTGTTTAAATTTTATCCATAAGCAAAAAAATTTCTAGCTATAAGTATCATGTATAATAAAACTATTACTTTATCCTGGACATTGTGTTTCTATTTATATAGTCCAAGAGTACTAGCTTTTCACTAGCTTTTTTTACTGAGTTAATAATCAACTAAAAGGCTTAGTGATTCTTCAGGAGTATTAAGTTAGGTCTCATCCTATAGTAATTTTCTTAATCTTACACTCTCATTTATTCTTATTAAATTTAATCCTATTAAGTTTTGGAGGATTTGTTTCAACCTGTCAAAATCTTTAAAATCAATCTTCATTCTCCATTTAGCCACCAGTCACATGGAGCTAGTGAGCCCTTGAAATCAGAGTATTTTCTCTGACTAAAATGGAATCAAACTAGAATTCAATAACTGAAAGCCAATAAGAAGATCTCCAAATATGTGGAAATTAAATGCCATCTAATATCTATTATTTAGATAACCTATAAGTCAAAGAGGAAGTCTCAAAGAAAATAAAAATATACATTGAGGTGAGTGAAAATGACCACACAACATACAAAAATTTGTGGAATGCAGCCAGGTACTGTGGCTCACACCCATAATCCTAGCACTTTCAGAGGCCAAGACAGGAGGATCACTTGTGGCCAGGAGTTTGTAGGCCAGCCTGAGCAACACAGTGAGACCCTGTCTCTATAAAGAATAGAAAAATGAGCCAGGTGTGGTGGTGCAGGCCTGTAGTCCCAGGTACTCGAGAGGCTGAGGCAGGAGGATCACTTTTGTCTAGAGAGCTAGGAGTTGAGCTTCAGTGAGCTGTGATAACACCACTGCACTCCAGCCTGGGTGACAAAATGAGACCCTGTTCCCCCAAACTCCCCTCCCCCCAAATTGTGGAATGTAGCTAAAGCAGTGCTAAAAGAGAAATGTGAAAGACTAAATGCTTATATAAGGAAAAAAATCTTGGAAATAGTCTATACTTCTACCTCAAGTAGTTAAAAAGCAAAATAAATTCAAAGCAAGCAGAAAGAGGGAAACAATAAGGATAACAGCAGAAATCAATGAAATTAAAAACAATAATGAAAAGTTACTGAAACAAAAATCAGGGCAGATCCTTTGGAAAAAATTGATACACCTCTAGTAAGATGAACTGATGGAGAAAGAAGAAAAAAATCACCATTATTAGGAATGAAATGGGGTACTATTATACAACAGATCCCATAGCAAATAAAAATAACAGGAAATACTGATAAGAGCCTCATGCTTGCAAATTAGACAACTTAGGAAAAAAAATGTACGAGTCCTTAAAACCAAAAATTACCCAAATTCAGACAAAATAAAAGAGAACTTGAATAGTGTTGTAAGCATTAAAAAATTATACTTGTATTTTAAGAGCTCCCTCAAATCTCCATACTCAGATGAATTCAATGAAGAAATACACAAATTGTTTAAAGAATAATTAACACCAATCCTATACAGTTTCTTCCAGAAAATAAAAAAGGAACATTTCCTGACTCATTTTGTGAGGCCTGTATTACCCTGGTACCCAAACTGCACAAAAGTATAAAAAAGAAACCTAGTGAATAATACCTTTTGTGAACTTGGATGCAACAATACTTAGCAAAATACTGGCAAGTCAAATCCAATAATACATAAAAAGAATAATAAAACACAACAACATATGGTTAATCTCAGTTATGCAGGGTTAGTCCAATAATTAAAAAATCAAACAACATAACATTACCATATCAAAAAGGCTAAATTAAAAAGTCATATGATCGTATCAATCAACTTAAGAAAAGCATTTGACAAAATTCAACAACCATACATGATAAAATTCTCAGAAAAAGAAGAATACAGAAGAATTTCCTCAATCTCATGAAGACAATCTATAAAAACCTTATAGCTAACAACACAGTAAAAAACTAAATGGTTTCCCTCTAAAGTTGGGAACAAAGCAAGAATGTTCACTATCCACTATTCCTATCCAACAGAGCATTGGAGATTCTGCCAACTGCCATGAGGCTAAAATAACATAAAATAAAATAAAATCATACAGATTACAAAGAAGAAATTAACCTGTCTCTTTTTGCAGACTACATAATTATTTATGTGGAAAATCTCAAAGAATCTACGAAAAGTCTCCTAGAATAAGTGGGTTTAGTGAGGCTGAAGTACACATGACTGAGACACAAAAGTTAACTGTTCATGAAACAGAAATAAAAACATCAATATCCTTGACAATTGCACCAAAGAAAATGAAATACTTAGGTAAAAATTAAACAAAATATGGGCAGGAGCTGAGTAATGTAAATACAAAATACTGATGAAATAAAACAAAGAAAATTTAAAACTTTTAGAAGTATCTGAGTTTGTGGATTAGTATAATATAGTTAAAATACTAATTCTGACTACATTAATCAGTAAGATTAAAGTAGTTACTACCAAAATCTCAAAAAGCCTTTTGGTAGACATAGAAAAGCTTTATCTGAAATATATATGGAAAGAAAAAGACTCTAGAATAGCCAAGAAAATTTTGAAAAAGAATAAACGAGGAGGAATCACTCACTCTGATATTAAGTCCTACCATACAGTCTGAGTGATTAAGACAACGTGGTATTTGCAGAGAGAGAGAGAGACACATAAAGAATCCAGAATAGAATCCAGAATATATCTACACAAATATGTCCCATTGATTTTTGACAAATAATAAAAAGCAATTCAATGGAGGGGGGGCAGCCTTTTTAGCAAAGAGTCCTGGAACAATTAGACATCTATAGGCCACAAAATAAAAGAAATCCTTCAACCTAAATGTTGTACTTTTATAAGAATAAACTCAAAATGTACCACAGACTTAAATGTTAAACTATAAAACTTCCAGGAAAATACCATAGAAGAAAATCCTTTCATCATCATTTTTAAACTTGTTCTTAAACTTGATATCAAAAGTATACCAAAAGTGTGACCCATAAAAAGAAAATTTGATAAATTAGATACCATCAAAATAAAAATTTTTGCTTTGTGAAGGACCTCTCTAAGAATATGAAAAGAAAAACTACAGACCAGGAAAAAAACTATTTGTAAATCACATATCCAACCAAAGACTTGAATGTAGACAACTCCCAAATTAATCCAATAGAAAATGGGCAAAAGACATTGTTAGACATTTCAACAAAAAGGATAAAAAGATAGCAAATAAGAAATGAAAAACTGTTTGACATCATTAGTCATTAGGTAAACACAAATAAAATCACAAGAAACTATCATGACATACCTCTCCAAATGGCTTAAATAAATAGTGCTCACACAAATACTGGCGAGGGCAGAGAGAAACTGATCATTCAGAACTGCTGATGAGAATATAAAATGGTACTACCATTCTGGAAAATGGTTGGGCAGTTTTAAAAAATACTGACTATGCAACTACCATATAACCTAGGAACTGTCCTTATGGGTATTTATGCCAGAGAAATGAAAACTTCTAACATGTTATAAATGAATGTTCACAGCAACTTTATTTGGAATAGCTAAAAACTAAAATCTACTCAAATGTTCAATAGGTAAATGGTAAACTATGGTATAAACAAAAGGAATGAACTACTGTATTGATACATACAATTCTGATGAACCTCAAGAAAATTAGGCTGACTGAAAGAAGGCAATATCAAAAGGAAACATACTATATAATTCTATTTAAATAACATTTATGAAATGTCATTATTATGAAGATTGAGAACAAATTATTGATTAGTAAGGGTTAGGATGGGGAGAGGGATGGATATGGCTATAAAGCAGTAGTATGAGAGTCTTATGGAAAATGTTAAGTACATTGTTAGTGGAAGTGGCTATGTGAAGGTGCACGTGTTAAAATTACCCAAAGTCGGCTTGGCGCCCATAGAATAGTGGTTACGGTGTCAGCCACATACACTGAGGCTGGCAGGTTTGAACCCAACCCAGGCCAGCTAAACAGCAATGACAACTGCAATAAAAAATGGCTGGGCATTGTGGCAGGTGCCTGTATTCCCAGCTACTTGGGAGGCTGAGCCAAGAGAATCACTTAAGCTCTGTATAAAATAAAAAAAAATAAATAATAATAAAAAATAAATAAATAAAATAAAATAAAATAAAATAAAATAAAATAAAAACACAAAATTACCTAAAGTTACACACACACATACCCCCCTATATGTGAGTATATGTATAACTGGTGAAATATGAATAAGCTCTGTGGATTGTACCAATGTCAATTTTCTGGTTTTGACAGTTATGCAAGCTATTAACACTGGATGAAACTTGGTAAGGGTGCATGGGACCACCCTATAATCATTTTGAAATATACTATAGATCTATAATTATTTCAAAATAAAAAGTTAATAAAAACATTGTATATTACAATAGAACTCTGTAATACATTAACAAAATCAAATATTATTTGTAGCATGGATCTGGAATCATTAATAATCAATGTTTGACAAATTTATAATACTAGATATTAAGTTTATATATTGATGACATAATTTCCTATACAGTAAGGCTAAAAATAGAGCTGAGCTCCATAAGAAATGCTTTCTTATTGCCCTAAGTGAAAATATTACTACTTTGAATTTTTAATTTAAATGATTTAGGACCCCAACCTTTTGGGCACCAGGGACGGATTTCATGGAAGATAATCCAGTACAGGTCCATAGCCTAGGGGTTAGGGACTACAGATTTAGAGAGTAAAAGGTATACTATGAAAAGCATGAGATCTCTTATATAGCTTAATATGGCAAGATGCAATGAAAAAATAAAATAAAAATGTTTTTATGTGAGTTAACAAGATGCATTGTTTTGCTCCTTGGTTTAGTCAATGACTTGATAAAAATTGACTTTATAAAGTACATCTCATTTTGGAACTCAGTATATTACAAAATCTATTTCCTGAAAAAAATAATGGTATTAAGTAGAATTACTCAGACATAATCAAATTAAACTTAAAAAGAATATTTGGTTATGAACAATTATTAATGTAAACCAGTAAGTTAGTTTTACCTGATTTCCAACTTTGCCATTTCAGGTAAGTCTCCAAATTTTATTTCTTCTACCTCTAGTTCTTTAAGAGCAGACAGAATTTTCTGCTGATCTTTATCATTAATTCCATTCTAAGGAGAAATAAGTAAGGTAGTCATACTTAAATAATTTAATTTTCAAAATTACTAAAGATATTTTGCTACTTGATGAATTCACATCTTGAAAATTAGATGCATGTGGAACATGTATACTAAAAAATAACTGTGATTGACAAGGTTAGTTACAGCATTCAAATATTCAGATACATGGGGATGACAGTCAACTTCTTTTTTTGCAGTATACAACAATTGATATAGACTCTGAAAAAATGACTAGATGTAAATATGTCATCTTCAAAAACAATAAAACAATTTTTCCTTTGAAATATTATTTAAAATATTATTAGCAATAAGTGTAAATTAGCCCTCAGTATTACAACTAAATTTTCTATCTTGGATTTAGCTAAGTATTATGTATTATATATATGATTTTTAGCAAGTTTCCAACTGAAACTTGTATTTATACAGCAAGATCACTGCTTTTTACATATCTTATTTATCAAAGTACCTCTGATACTTCTCAGTTATTTGTTATTTAATACTAGATGGTAAAATAGTAGGTCTTGTTGGTTCTGAGAAAGACAGTATTTGGAAGACACATAAAGTGCACGAACTTTATGGATACCTGTATTTTTAAAAAATATCTCATATGTAGGTAGCCTATTTTACAAATCTATTTCACATTTGTAAAATGAATAACCAATTTTAGTTGAGATGTCTTGACAATCTGAAGAAAAAAATTACAACTTTAAGTCTTTAAATGTTTTAAAGTAACTTAATACTATGATACAGACCTTAGACAGGGCTATCCACAATCATATCTAATCAAGAATTTAGCAAAAGATTAATCATACTCTGTAGTCCTAGGATTTTTAAAATAAAAAATATCTACAATTTAGAAACCATCAAAAAATATTAGCTGAAGTTTTTAAACTTGGTACTAACCTTTGTAAATTCATCTTTCCTCATAGTTAAAAGGTGTCTTAAAGTTATATCCTTTTCCTACATAAAAGGGAAAAAATTTTACCTTTCCACATGAATAAAATAGTAGAAGGGGAAGTAGACAAGTGTACACAAGTTAGACAGTTATACATGCTCTACTCCTCACACCTTCCCACTTTCTAAAGGGGATGCATATGTACATATAGATTTATGGAAATGAGTAGACAGGAGTATCAGATATATCTATACTCATGTAAAAAAGTATAAATAGCTAGTTTCCAGACTCAAATAAAATGAGTGTTATGTGTGTTAATATTTACACATATAAAAGTAAGGCATTCTACAAAATTTGACAGAAATATTCTATGAATATTTTATATTTCTGACTATCACATTAAACCATCTTGAAATTTCTATTAGGAAAAATTCTGAGTAAAAATATCATTTCCTAATAGAAATTTCAGGATTGTACACTGAAATTCAACTCTGAAATACAGTAGAACTTCCCTAGTTGACCACCTCTCTACATTGATCACCTCTTTAAGTTGACCTAATTTCCATAGACCAGACATACACCACATATATATATCAGCACAGTAGGACTAGTTACTTAGGTTGACCACCTCTATATGCTGACCAGTTTGTTACACTCCATTGGGTGGTCAATTTACACTATGTTTGAATAGAATGTGTATACTCCTAAGCGATGTCTATCTTAAATAATGTGTTACCACTTCAGTACCCCCACCTAGCTGATAGTAATTGTCATTTATTCAAATTCCATAATGTATGCTTAAAGAACTTAGTGTGTGGCATATAATCTCATTTAATTTAATCCTACACTAGGTATTATTATCCTTATTAAGAAAACATATTTAGCTGACTTATTTTAGTAAATAATATAGCAAGGATCTGATACCAGGTATACACAATTAGAATAATGCTTCTTCTATATTCTAGCAGGAAGATCAGCAACTACAAACACTAATGGCTTAGATGTATGGAGATATTGGGCAGTAGGTAAAAGCTGTTTAATACAGTCAGATTCTAATTTATATAAACTTCTAGAATAATAATTTTTAAAAATACATATTACAAGTTTAAAATGGGATATATTACAAATTATAAAAAAATATGAATTGGCACTTGTTCATAGATATGCTTCTGAAGTAATAGTTAATATTATATTAATCAACAATAAACATATATTATTCATTGTAGGTTATATAAATTCGTACCTTTAATAAATCTGTCATGTGTTCAAGTCCGAGACCATGTAAAAATATTTCCAGATCTCCAAATGCTGTATATGAACTATATACATGTATAGCAATGTTAATTTCAGAACAGACTATAAATATACAATGAATATATATTTATATTTCAGAAAGAGAATGAGAATAAAACTAGGAATCCATGTAGAATACATTTGCAATTTCACACTAGACCTATGCTGCATCAAACAAATGAGTAAGGTTTCTTGATGGAAATATATAGAGAAAATGGTGTTAGTAAAATGTAGCTCATTTTTCCCAAGTGTAAAAATATTTGCCAATATGTATTCCTAGTGAAATCTTTGTACATGGCAATCTCCTTAATCACCTTAAGTAAAAATTAAATAACAAGCTTCAACGCTATTAAGTATAAAATGGTTTTTGGCATGTATTGAATTGTGTTAAGGGAAAATATGTATTGTTAATTTTAGCTTATAAAATTAGAAATGGCTAAAAAGAATTACAAAGATATAGTACTGTTTGAATGGTAACATAAATATAATCTTAGAACCTTTTAAAAATAAATTTTGTTCTTGATATTTTATTTAAAGTTCACATTTAAAGTCAAAGCTATTATTATTAGTATTAATACATGTAAAAATTTTCTAAAATTTTGAAAAACAGAGCACTCAAAATCCATACATTTCTAAATGACATTTGAAATGCTTATAAAAATTTAAAATATGACACATTTTAGATAAGTCACCATATTTGCTACAAGTAATAAAAACACGCATTCATTTTTCTTATTTGTACATATTCTGTTGGACTAAAACATGTTATATTACCTAAACAAGTGATCCTTTTCTTTATCAGACTCTGTTGTCAATAGTTTACAAATGGTCTCTTCTTTAGTTAGCTGTTGAAGATTTCCTTCCAAAGGATTTAAAGTCAAAGAAAGGAAATTGAAGATCTGAAAAAATTTAATAAGCCATTCAAATATAGTTAACATTATATACTATCACTTAACTTTAAAAGAAACTGAACATATGACTATTTTATTCCTACAAAAGACATTCTAGCAAGGCAAGAAAAATATAATTTTTGTAACTTCCTACCCTGAAAACTTAAAAAAAGATCAATATATCATAGTTGTACATAATTTGGGGATATATGTGATATGATCAAATTAGGGTAATTGGAATAATAAGTAAATGTTTCCTTGCCCTGAAAAAAAAACCCCCAAAGCAAAAGGAAATAAATCTAATTAAAAAGTATCAAAATTAAAGGAAGATAGTAAACAATAATATCTTGGTAAGATATAAGACAAAACTGAAAATTCCATTTTGATACATGGCTCAGATTAAGTACTAAGGTACTTTAAACACATTGCTAAGTGGGACAGAAGTAATAAGCATGACTAAACGTACGCAAATTCCAACTGTACATCTCAGAGTTTCCTTATTTTTAAAATCTAACATCTTAGAAAGTCACATTAATCACACCTAATTAGGTAATATACAAGAAGAAATAATTTATGACTCAAAATACCTTTTGATCTAAATTTCTCATGTCAAATTTGGACTCATCTATTCTAAATTTAATAATGCTATTAATTATTTTTAAATTTTCAAAGCTTAGGAAACAATGGTAATGTTTTTGAAGTTTTACAAGGTATTATAATGATTAGCATTCACTATAGAATAATTTTGGAAACATTAAAATAATACTTATGAAATGACAGGCATCTTATCATATTGCTCTAAAAATCAGAGGAAATTACTTTTTATGCAGTAAAAGTGGCATTCTCTGATGATTATATGATGGAACCTTTGGAATTTCACTTGCTTTAAAATTCAGAACCTTGATGTTACAAACTCTTAAACTAAATAACCTAGGTTTACAATTGCTTTCCTGCTTAGAAATTACAGACTTATGGCTAAAGCTCTAACATTCAGTCCAAAAGTTTGTATCAATAAAAGTTATTTAGAGTATGATGAGTTTGACATCTAAATGATAGTAGATCATATCCCCAAGTATATCATTACTTTATCATATAACTACCATGTCTCACATCTAGGAGTAAATATTGCTGATTTAAGGTTGTCTACTATCTATAAATTAAAATCACAAAACAATGTTTTAAATACATGTTCAACTCTTGACATTTTATAAGCTTACTCAATATACTAATTAATTTTTAAAATTCTGGACCAGTTTGAAATGTTTATCCATTATAATTTTATTCCTAGGACTAGAATAAAATTTTATTAACCTTTTATATAGCTTTTAAATCACCACATTATAAAGTGCCTCTTGTTTTAATAGAAGATGAACACTCTAGCAAAATAAAGTTTCTATTACCTGGCTGGAAGAAAAATACGTATGTAAACATTCAATAATAGCCAGATACATTACTATAATTATACTTGTAAATTCTAAAAAAAAATACAGAAGTTCTACAAATTATAATGTAACATGTTACAGAAAAATTAGTTCAATATATAGAAGGATACCTCAAGATGTTTATTTCTTTTTGCAATTTCACTTGGTATCTTTCCATCTTTGGTTTGTAGCATTTTATTAGCTCCAAGTTCAAGCAATTTCAAAACTACATTTTTATGACCCTGACGTGCTGCCCATGTTAAAGCCTGTTAGTGGGGGAAAAAAGAAGATTGTTTAAAGAAAAGGAGTATATGTGATTCAGATAGGAAAGTTTTCAACTTTGTATTTATGGCACAATAAAAAAAGGAGAACATGGTTAATTAATGGAATGATGCAATCTCTTCATTTCACATTGTAAACATATTTCCAAAGTCGTATTTGCAAAGCAGACTGCAGAGCTCACTGATTTTATAAATCCAAACGACATTTTACATAGTTACCTGATGTTATGGAACAAAATGATTTGTCTTCCAATCACTGAAGTGTTTTCAATTCAAAAAAGAACTCTTACGTGTATTTTAGAGCCCAGGTTTTGTTGTATTTCTTATGTAAGGACTAAGAGAGTAGATGTATTCCTTTATTTCTTTTTCCCACCAAACAGCAATTAAGTACCAGTCCTTCTGTACTTATTACTGATAGTAATGAGTAACAATGTCATAGAAATGAAAAGGAGCACGATGTAAGTGTTTCTCACAGTGTAGCCATTCTCATCCTGGGCATTAACTTCTGCTCCATGAGCAACGAGGAGAGCAACGACCTGAGTGTGACCGTCCCGCGCAGCATACATGATTGGAGTCATGAGTCTCCTGAGGAGGAGGAAGAAAAGAAACATCTGTGTTAGTGCTGCCATTAACAATTACCCAATTTCATCAATGTAACTACAGACAATATCATTAAGTACTGCTTTGAAAACAAAAAAGAAAAGAAAACTTTTAATAAAGCAAGGGATTTAAAACCTCAATCTCTCTGTCAAAGAGCAAATGTGAAAGAGGCTAACTTTCGGAGTACTGAATGCTTATGTAGCACCCTCTAGTGAAGAACTGTATCTTCAAAATCACTAAAGAAGCTACACATAATGCACGTATTCATCTAGAAAATTATCAGAGTCCCCACACTACACTTGTGCTGGGAATATAGTGAGGAATGACACAAATAAGACCTCTGACCTCACAAGAGCTGCTCATATAAAATGCTCACTACATTTTATTTTGTACTTTGCTAAAATAAAAATATAAATGAAAAACTTTGTTATTCTTAACGTGTTCTATTATAATTCTACTTTTATCTAAGAATGAAAGATTTTGAGGTATGTTTTAATCAAGAAAAAGATTAGCCAAGTAGTTTAATCAGCTTAGTATTCTCCATGAGTATTTTTTGGGAGAGCATAGTGGTTTCTCTCTAGTTTACCATTTTCCAAAATTAGAGATTTGATCTGTCTCCGTTTGGAAGTTAGTCAGCTTCTGACCCTGTTTATTCTAAAGGACGCCAGATTCTATCAATTTTATTTGGGCAGAACATAACAACATGGGATATTTTAAAGGACATTTGAGATTCTGAGCCCAATTTTCTTGAATGGCCCTCAATATCTGATTTATACATAAAGAACTTCAGAAATAAAAACAGAAAATTAAATAATTTGATCTCACTAAAGAAGTTTAAGTTGGTTATTCATATTACACACAGTACCTACATTCCTGCCTAACAGATGATTTCTCTGTAAGGTGGGTTAGCATAAGGTATGTCTCGAACGTGATCACTTCATACTAATGTTTTTATTAACATAATCCACACATTTATTTGTTTCTTCTCTTTCCTAGCATAATTCTGAATGTTTTATTTGTAATTACATGCTAATATAGTTGCAAAGCTCTTCTACCTTGAATATCTCTCACTTAGTGGCTTCATTAGATAGGCAATCTTTACCAGGCAAAGATTGAATTTCCTGGATAACTTAAGCAAACATTTAAAAATGTATAGCCCATAAATCTGTAGCCTTTATATATACCAACAACAACCAAGCCGAACAAACAGTCAAGGACTCTATTCCTTTCACAGTAGTGCCAAAGAAGGTGAAATACTTGGGAGTATACCTAACAAAGAATGTGAAAGATCTCTACAAAGAGAACTATGAAACTCTAAGAAAAGAAATAGCCGAAGATGTTAACAGATGGAAAAACATACCATGCTCATGCCTGGGAAGAATCAACATTGTTAAAATGTCCATACTGCACAAAGCAACATATAATTTTAATGCAATACCTATTAAAGCTCCATTAAAGCTTTAAAGTACCTATTAAAGCTACTTTAAAGATCTTGAAAAAATAATACTTCATTTTATATGGAATCAGAAAAAAACTCAAATAGCCAAAACATTACTCAGCAATAAAAACAAAGGAGGAGGAATCACGCTACCAGACCTGAGACTGTACTATAAATCGATAGTGATCAAAACAGCATGGTACTGGCACAAAAGCAGAGAAATAGATGTCTGGAACAAAATGGAGAACCAAGAGATGGATCCAGCTACTTACCATTATTTCATCTTTGACAAGCCAATTAAAAACACTCCGTGGGGAAAAGATTCCCTATTCAACAAATGGTGCTGGGTAAACTGGTTGGCAACCTGTAGAAGATTGAAACTGGACCCACACCTTTCACCATTAACTAAGATAGACTCTCACTGGATAAAAGATTTAAACCTAAGACATGAAATTATAAAAATACTTGAAGAAAGTGCAGGGAAAACTCTTGAAGGAGTCAGCCTGGCTGAATATTTTATGAGGAGGACTCCCCAGGCAATTGAAGCAGTATCAAAAATACACTATTGGGACCTGATCAAACTAAAAAGCTTCTGCACAGCCAAGAACATGGTGAGTAAAGCAAGCAGACAGCCCACAGAATGGGAGAAAATATTTGCAGGTTATACCTCCAATAAAGGTCTAATAACCAGAATACACAGAGAATTCAAATGTATTAGCAAGAAAAGAACACGTGACCCCATTTAAGGGTGGGCAAGGGACTTAAAGAGAAACTTCTCTAAAGAAGACAGACGCCTCCATAGCACCAATGACGGGTAAGATTCCCAAAGCGGGGACAACCTAAGACAGGATATGGAGAGGCTGCATGGTGGATTACATTCATAGTACCCAAAGATGGGTAAGACCACTCTGCATTCAGTCAACCTAAGACAGGG
>CAUYPK010032776.1:0-12446 GCA_963574355.1 Loris lydekkerianus
CAAAATTGACTGAAAACATCATGAAAGAAATAGAGGAAGGAAGGAAGGAAGGAAGGAAGGAAGGAACGAAGGAAGGAAGGGCAGAGGGAGGGGGGGAGGAAGGAAGGAAGGAAGGAAGGAAGGAAGGAAGGAAGGAAGGAAGGAAGGAAGGAAGGAAGGAAGGAAGGAAGGAAGGAAGGAAGATAATTCTAGGCTCGGCACCTGTGGCTCAAGCAGCTAAGGCGCCAGCCACATACACCTGAGCTGGCAGGTTCGAATCCAGCCCGGGCCCGCCAAACAACAATGACGGCTGCAACCAAAAAATAGCCAGGCGTTGTGGTGGGCGCCTGTAGTCCCAGCTACTTGGGAGGTTGAGACAAGAGAATCACTTGAGCCCAGGAGTTGGAGATTGCTGTGAGCTGTGATGTCATGGCATTCTTCCCCAGGATGACAGCTTGAGGCTCTATCTCAAAAAAAAAAAAAAAAAAAAAAAAAGACAAAAGAAAGAAAAGAAAAATGATATTCTACACAAATGGAAATTAAAGTGAAGAGTACCAAGACATACGTCAGATAAGACAGGCTTTAAGTCAAAAACTATAAAAAGAACAAAATGTCATGAATCATTTCATACATAATCCTTCATTCATACTTATGATTGTACCATGAAACTCTGAAAGTTGGATTAAATTTTAGCAATACAATTGCTGTCATGTAACCTGTGCTCCTTTCTTTATAGTCAGAGACAAAGGGCTCTGTAATGATTATGGAGCACCCATTTTTCTAAATTTTTATTCCAGTAATAAAATGAATTTCTGAACACAGGATCGCTGCAATATGTTCAGAAAATGACAGCAAAGATAATAAAATAACAAAAATGTTATGTAGGACTCAGGTTGCTCTTGCTTTATATTGGTATGGCGCCCGCTACAAATGAGCCACAGATAGCATAACTAGGTACCAATAGACTGAAATAAAAAGTTACCGTTTATAAAAATAAATATTTTAGCCAGTTCTAGAATACATATCAAGTATATTTTGAATTTCTAGGTAATCCTCACCAACTGTCTAAAGTTGAAACTGATTCTCTTTATTATGCTTTTTTAATTGAATATATTTTATATGATAACTTTTTTTTATTTTTTTAGACAAGGTCTCACTCTGTCACTAAGTGGCATCATCATAGCTCACAAGAATCTCAAACTCCTGGGTGCAAGTGATCCTCCTGCCTCAGCCTCCCTAGTAGCTGGGACTACAGGCACTTGCCACAATGCCTGGCTAATTTTTCCATTTTTAGTGCAGATAAGGTCTACTTCTTGCTTAGGCTGGTCTCAAACTCTTGACCTCAAGCAATTTCCTGCCTTGGCCTCCCAGGATTCTAAGATTATAGGAATGAGCCACCACCTACCCAATATGATATTTTTATTCCTTAGCTTGATGCCTGCCCAACCTGATGTTTTTATACTTATCGTCATAATATGTACATAGCGAAGGGATTACCATAGTCAAGCAAATTAACATGTGCATAATCTCACATAGTTACTTCATTTGGGGGAGGGGAAAATTAAAGTAGCTAAAATCTACTCTGCATATTATCACTATGCAATAAAATGTTTCTTTCAAAATTTAAAGAAAAAAACTGTAAAAAGAGACAAAGGGAGTCATTATACAATGATAAAGGGATCATTTCATCTAGAGGATGTAACAATTCTAAACATGTATGCACCCAACATCAGAGCACCCAGATATATAAAGCAAATATTAATAGACCTAAATGGAGAAAGAGACTCTAACAATAGTTAGGAACTTCAACTCTCTACTCTCAGCATTAACAGATTATCTAGACAGAAATTAACAAAGAAACATTGGTTTTAAACTCCACTTTAGACCAAATGTACCTAACAGTTATTGATAGAACATACCATCCAGCAGCTACAGAATACACACTCTCATCAACAAATGAAATATGTTCCTGGGCAGCGCCTGTGGCTCAGTGAGTAGGGCGCCAGCCCCATATGCTGAGGGTGGTGGGTTCAAACCCAGCCCCGGCCAAACTGCAACAAAAAAATAGCCGGGTGTTGTGGCGGGCGCCTGTAGTCCCAGCTACTCCGGAGGCTGAGGCAAGAGAATCGCTTAAGCCTAGGAGCTGGAGGTTGCTGTGAGCCGTGTAATGCCACGGCACTCTACCAAGGGCCATAAAGTGAGACTCTGTCTCTATAAAAAAAATAAATAAATAAATAAAAATTAAAAAAAAAAAAAAGAAAAGAAACATGTTCCAGGATGACAATATGCTAAAACACAAAACAAGTATCCACTAATTTAAAAAAAAAGCAAACTCATATCAAGTATCTTCTCAGACTACAGTGAAATAAAACCATAAATCAGTAACAAGAGCAACACAGGAAGCTACAAATACATGAAAAATAAATACACTCCTTAATGGCCATCAGATCAAAGAAGAAATGAAGCACCAAATAAAAATATTTCTTAAAACAAACGAAAATCAAACACAAAATACCAAAACCTGTGGGATACAGAAAAAGCAGTGCTAAGAGGAAGACTTATAAAAATAAACACCAACATCCAGAAAGTAGAAAGATTTCAAATAAACGATGTAATCTTATACTTCAAGGAACAAGGTAGGAATGGTAACTCAGTTTCTAAATTCCCAGCACTGTAGGAACTCAAGGCAGAAGGATCACTTGAGGTCAGGAGTTTAAGATCAGCGTAGGCAACATAGCAAAACTCTCGGACTTTTGTTAAAAACAAATAACGCTTTTTAGTAAAAGACATATAAATGGCCAACAGGTGTGTGAAAAAATGCTCAACATCACTAATCATCAGGGGTTGCAAATCAAAATCACAGTGAGATAACACTTTATCCCAGTTATAATGGCTTTTTTTTTTTTTTTTTTTTTTTTCAGTTTCTGGCCAGGGCTGGGTTTGAACCCGCTACCTCCAGCATACGGGGCCGGTGCCCTACTCCTTTGAGCCACAGGCGCCACCCTTATTATTAAAAAAACAAAAGATAACAGATGCTGGCAAGGATGCAGAGAAAAAGAACCCTTGATGGTGGAAATGTAACTTAGTACAGCAACTAGGGAAAACAGTATTAGAAAAATAAAAATAGAACTACCATACCATCCAGCAATTCCACCGCTGGATATTTAAGCAAATTCAACTACCATATCACATTCCCATTATTAAGGAATTTGTGTGATAACCTCTTTTTGGTTTTTTGTTTTTAACTGTGGTGAAATACACATAACATAAAAATTACCATTTTAACCATTTTTAAGTATGTAGTCCGGTATTGTTAAGTACATTGATCCTGTTGTGGAACCAATCTCCAAAACATTTTCATCCTGAAAAACTGAAACTCTCTACCCTTTACACAATTCCCCTTTCCTCATCCCCCAGCCCTGTCATTAGAACCATCATTCTACCTTTTATTTCCATGAATTTTACTTCTTTAGATATCTTATAAGTGGAATCATACAGTATTTGTCTTTTTTGTGTCTGGCATCTTTTTCATAGTATTATTTCCTCAAGGTTCACTCATCTCGTAGCCTGTGTTGAAATTTTCCTCCTTTTTATGGTCAAATAATATTTCATAATGTGTATGTAACACGTTTTATTTATCCATTCATAAAATGTACTTATAATAATTAATAGAGTATGGAGGCACATGCTTATTGTCCCAGCTACTCAGGAGGCTGAGGCAGGAGGCTCACTTGTGCTGAGGAGTTTGAGGTTGCAGTGAGCTATGATGATTCTGCACAAGTAACAGAGCAAGACTTTGTCTCAAAAAATAAAAGGAATTTTTAAAATCAGTCTATTTTTATACATAAGTGGGATAGTTCTGTTGGCCTAGTGGCACTCAAGGTACTTAGTGCCTTTTTTCCTTCTGGATGCTCATTCAATAGTGGATAATTGACTTTTAATAGTTATGATTCTATACTAAGAAAGAGAAAGCCATGACTGCATAGTATTTTTACTCTAGGAAAGAAAAAACAAGAAAGCTAAAACTGAGCTCAATTCCACTGAGAAGCATCTCAACATCCTGCTCTATCTCAAAAATAGAAGTGTTGTATCTGGAACAAGACATGGCCCAGAGCTGGTACTCCATCAATATTTGCTGGCTGACTAAATCTAGAAGACTGACTGGTCATGACAAGAAAATATTGCATATATAACATACAATTCAGCAGAGCACCAATATGTATTAACATGGAAAAATATCCAGGAACTATTGTTAAGTGAAACAAGTTATGGATCAATATGTATGGTATGATTTCATTTACTTAAAAACACAGGCAAAGCTGGGTGTTGTGGACTTGCCCATAATCCTAGCTACTTGGGAGGCTGAGGAAGGAGGATCCCTTGACCTTAGGAGTCTAAGATCAGACTATGTTTAGGAAACATAGCAAGACCCTATCTCTGGAAAAAGAAATTAAAAATTAGGGGTGGCATCTGTGGCTAAGTGGGTAGGGCTCTGGCCCCATATACCAAGGGTGGCAAGTTCAAACCCTGCCCCAGCCAAACTGCAACAAAAATATAGCCAGGCATTGTGGCAGGTGCCTGTAGTCCCATCTACTTAGGAGGCTGGGCATGAGAATCGCCTAAGCCCAGGAGTTGGAGGTTGCTGTAATGCCATGGAGTTGTTGGTTGCCACTGTAATGCCTAAGCCCAGGAGTTGTTGGTTGAGCTGTAGTGCCACGGCACTCTACCAAGGTTTAATAAGTAAGACTATCTTAAAAAAAAAAAAAAAAAAAAAAAAAAAAGAAGAGAAAAACAAAAGATGATAATTTTTGGAAAAAAATAAAAAATAAATTTTAAAAATAATTTTTGGAATGTTAGAAAATTCTATCTGGAAGCATAATTATATGCACCTTTTCTTGGAAATCTACTGGAGAACATACTCCACCAAAATAATGGGAGAAATATTATGAAGACGAAGACAAGAAATACAGGAAACAGAATCCAGCATAACACAGGGGCAGAATGAATCACCAAGATGATGTCAAAGAGAGAGTTCACAGCAACAGCTGCGGATTCAACATCAAGGGCAACCAGTCTGGATTGGAAAAGCAGGTTAGAAAGCTGTATTAGAAATAAAATTGATAAAAATAACTGTACATTGGTCAGATGCAGGGGCTAACACATCTGTAATCCTAACACACCTAGTGAAAGCAGGTATAGCTCTTGAGCTCAGGAGTTGAAGACCAGGCTGAGCAAAGCCAGACCCTTGCACTACTAAAAATAAAAAAAAAAAACTAGCCCAGTATAGTGGCCTGTGCCTTAATCTCAGTTACTTGATACTTGGGAGGCTGAGGCAAAAGGGTGTTTCTTTTTTTTTTTTTTTTTTGAGACAGAGTCTCACTTTGTCGCCCTCAGTAGAATGCTGGGGCATCACACAGCTCACAGCAACCTCAAATTCCTGGGCTCAAGCAATCTCTTGACTCAGCCTTCCAAGTACCTGGCTACAGGCACCCACCACAACGCCTGCTATTTTTAAAGACAGGTCTTGCTCTGGCTCAGGCTGGTTGTTAATCTGCAAGCTCAGGCAATCTACAAGTCCGGCATTCACAGTGGCTCACGCCCATAATCCTAGCACACTGGGAGGCTGAGGCGGGTGGAATGCCTGAGCTCAGGAGTTCAAGACCAGCCTGGGCAAGAGGGAGATCCCATCTCAAAAAAAAAGAATTTCTTGAGGCCAAAAGTCTGAGGTTGTTTTGAGCTATGATGCCAGGGCACTCTACCCAGGGCAACAGAGTGAGACTCTGTCTCCAAAAAAAAAAGCTGTATATTGGATGTCTTGAGAGAAAATTTAGATAACTAGCAAAGAATTTATAGTAAAAACTCTGCAAACACACACAAAATGACAACTCTGCTGAAAAACAGAAGAGAAGGTAATCATAGTATACCACTATGTATACCACATAGTAAGTCAGTTTCTGATGGTGTGTAGGGATGTTTACCTAACTAAATATTAACCTAACCAAAAATTACAAGATAAATACATTCAGAGGCTGAACGGAAGGAACAAGTGGAATGTGTGTGAGTCCCAGGGGCAGGAAAGCAGAGGAGAGTTAAATCCACATACTCCACAATGGAAAGTCCACACATGATGAAAAGTATTACAGGCATGAGTTAACTATCAACTACCTAAAAGAGATGAGCATGATTCCTTCTGAAAAGCCATAGGAAATTATGTTCTGCTGTTTTTATTAATGAACCTTATTAAATTATTCAATTCTGGATCATGTATGTGCACTTCATAAAATTTCAACGAAATTACATAAGAGTCACCACTGAGACCCACATCATTATACTTTGCCTAACAGTGATGAATTTTACAGAAAATTGTTGTCATGTAGACTTCTGAAATAATGCCACAATGAAATAACTAGAGTTACAGAAAGAATGGCCTATTTCAATTCCAGCACTGTCTGATTCTATCAGAATGTGGCAAAAGTCGCTCTGAGACTATTTGGTCTCTTTAGACCATACTGAAAAGTCATGATTAAAAATGCACTGAGTAGTGGCCAGTACAGTGGCTCACACCTGTAATCCTAGCATTCTTAGAGGTTAAGGCAGGTGGATTGCTTGAGGTCAGGAGTTTGAGAGCAGCCTGAGAAAGAGCAATAACCCCCATCTCTAAAAATAGCTCGGTGTTGTGGCCGTGGCCTCTAGTCCCAGCTACTTGGGAGGCTAAGGCAAGAGATCACTTGAGCACCAGACTTTGAGGTTGCTGTAAGCTATGATGATGACAAGGCACTCTACAGGGCTACAGAGTGAGACTCTATCTCCAAAAAAACACAGTAAGTAGCTAGATATGGTGGCAGTTGCATGTAATCCCAGCTACTTAGAAGGCTGAGATGAAAGAATCACTTAAGCCCAGGAGTTCAAGAGTGTCTGGGACACATAGCAAGACTCCTTCTCAAAAATACAAAAAAATAAAATGCAGTAAGAAATAAAAAGATGAAAGAAAAACTAACAACATGTTTCAAGCATGGTATTTAACTAATGCTTGACAGTTTAAGAATAAAATTTCCTGCCCAAAAGTTAGCTATGATAAAAAATTAGTAATAGGCAAGAAAAGACCAAAATTGGGATCAAATTGCCAGTATACGGCATCTTGCTTAGTTTTTTCTTCTTGCCTCTGGGGTACAATCAAATGCTATTCCTGCCTTTATCTACCAAGACAAACTTAATATTACCAAAGTGTACTGCTTTCCAACATTAGTCAAAAAAAGAACACTCATGCTAAGTCTCATCCTGGATGGTTACAATCCCTGATGGGAAATGTAAGACATCCAGATGCCAGTCTAGCCAAAATATCTAATAATTTATAATCCTGTTAGAATCTAAAGCAGATGACAATGTGAAACATCAATCAACATTTGTATGGGGCAGAAAATGAAGAATTCAATTCCCACTTCAGCAGGTAGGGGATCACCTTCTCCCTTGAACAAATGATCGCCATCAGGTGTGTGGCTAGAACAACCCTGTTCTCAGAATTTTAAAGCATTGACCTGAGTTCACACTTCAGCTCCACAGTTCTCCCTCAGCTTCCTTTTCCTCACCTGTAAACCAGTGTGCAGTAGTGGGGAGGGAGAAGGGAGATGTTAACAACACTTAGATCTTACAGGATTATAGACAGGATGAAATAGTTCAGAATAGCAAACTCAGCCTGGGACCACGGCTCACCCCTATAATCGTAGCATTCTGGGAGGCAGAGACTGGAGGATCACTTGAGCTCAGATGTTTCAAGAAAAAGACCCTGTCTCTACTAAAAATAGAAAAATTACCCAGGTACAAGCCTGTCATCCCAGCTACTCAGGAGACTGGAGGTAGGAGGAAGGCTTGAATCCAGGAGTTTGAAGGTTGCTGTGAGCTAGGCTGACACCCCAGCACTCTAGCCTGAGCAACAAAGTGAGACTGTCTCCAATAAAACAAAGACAGAAAGAAAATAAGTAAATAAAAATAGAATAGAATAATTGCAAACTCTTACAACCTGTGGAATAGTTTAGGCGTTATTCTAAGTGTATATGGCATAGAGCATTTCATTTAATCTTCAAACAATAAATCACATTATCCCATTTTCCAGATGAGAAACTGGAAGAGCGGGGGTAAAGTAATCTGCCCAAGGTTATACGGGGTGACGGAGCTAGGATACTCATTCGGACTACTTGGCTCCAGAGAAGATGCTGTCAGCAACCCGACTAGGAGGAATGGAGCTAACGTTTGTCGAGCATTCTGTACTATGCGTGAAACTCAACGTGCTCAGTACGTGGTACTAATTTATACACTGTGAGCGCTGGCCCAGACAAAACAGTCTGAGGTTTTACCGCCTTAGAAAAGTCCCAGGTAAGACCAGATCTCCAGGCCTATCGGGGACTCGACAGCTCCCTCCGGTTCTGCGCGGGGCTTGCGCTCTCCCAGTGGCGGGAGCGCCCTCCTTCCACAAGCCCCCAGAAACTCCTGCCGCCCACAGCGCAGAGGAGCCCGCGCGCCGGACGCGCAGCTGCGAGCCCAGGGGACGCCCTGAGGGACGGAAGCGGACAGCGGCCGGGCAGACGCTCACTTTACCTTGACCCGCACTGGCACCGCGCCAGGATCCCGGAGCGGGACGCAGCGGGACGCGCAGGGGCGCGGCTGGACGGCAGCCCGGGGGCTTCTCCCGCCGCCTCTGGGAGCCGCGGCCCCGGGCTCGTCCGGGCCCCCAGCCGCGAGCCGTGCGCCCGGCAGCTCGGAAGCACGCATTGTCTCCTCCCGGCTCCCGGCTCAAGCCAGCTCTGAACTCTTCCTCGGCAGGCCCGGAGCGAAGCCGCTGCCTCCGCTCCCGGAGGAAGGAATTCCCCAGGCAGGAATTCCCCAGGCGGAATCTCCGACCCGCGGGTTAGGTTCCCGCTTAGACACAACCTCCAGTCCGGCCCCTTTCCAGCTCCGGGAACGGGAGCTGCGGGGCCAGCTCGTAGCGGAGTACCCTGCCTTAGCTGAAATCTCAGATATGTTAATCATTTTCGGGTGGAGACCAGAGCGCTTGAAAGCCGGTATTTCGTAAATCCCAGCTATTCTAGATCCTGCTTAAACCTTGTGTGCCTGGCCCCACCCACAGCCACCTAGGGCCCGGAGCTCAGATCCGGTGAATCGCATAAGCCCCGGTGCCCTCCCGCGGGAGCAGCCTGCGGGCGCCTGTACCGGACGCTTGGCGGGTTGGTGCTTTCCTCCTTGATTTGCAGGCACTGCTACCAAAGCCCTGTCTGAGCTTTTGACTCTGGAGGCAAGAACTCTGGGTTTCATCTCCGCAAACTGCCATTTCCAGCTGTGCGGATTCATAACAATGCCTTTCAGCCCCAGTTACCTAGTGCGTGAAAAAGAAGGTGATTTCTACCTTAGATCAAAGAAGTATAATGAGGGTCAAATGGGATGGGCGTTGTCATCGTAATCATACCGGTGTCCATCAAAAAGGTTGCTTTTTTTTTTTTTTTACAGACAGAGTCTCACTCTGTTGCACAGCTCACAGCAACCTCCAACTCTTGGGCTTAAGAGATTCTCTAGCCTCAGCCTCCCAAGTAGCTGGGACTACAGGCGCCTGCCACAATGCAGGGATACTTTTAGAGACAGAGGTGCCGCTCTAGCTCAGGCTGGTCTCAAACCTGTGAGCTCAGGCAATCCACAGGCCTGGGCCTCCCAGAGTGCCAGGATTACAGGCGTGAGCCACCGCGCCCCGCCTTGTTTGTGTACAATTTAATATAGCATACTATTGGGTCTGAGCTAGAGCGAGACCCCGTCTCTAAAAACAGCCATGCTCTGAAAATAAGTGGACATTGTGGCCGGCGCCTGCAGTCCCAGCTACTTGGGAGGCTGAGGCAAGAGAATCGCTTGAGCCCTAGAGTTTGAGGTTGCTGTGAGCTACGACATCGTGGCACTCTACCCCACTCTACCGAGGGGGACAGAGTGAGACTCTATCTCAAAAAAAAAAAAAAAAGAGTAAACTATTTTGACGGATATCCTGTATTTTATAGTATAGTATTGTTATTGCAGAGTCTTGTGTGGTATGAAAGCACACCAGAGACATAAGTTAACAGCACTTCTTTTACAATTACCGGGCAACGCAAGGGACCCCTCTGGGCCTCAGTTTATCTTATGCAATGGAAAAATAGTGAAAAAATCCACTTCCTTCACAAGGTTATACTGAACAAAGGAAATCACTGAATGTGCAAATGCTTTGGTTATTTCTGTTATTTTTGGCGGGTTTCTCTCACTAGGCTGTCTTTATTAAAACTATAGTCAATGATCTATGTGTTTATGATTTAATAAAATAAATAAATAAGCTGTAGTCAGGAATCTGGGGTGGATCTCAGAGATGACACAAAGCTCACAGGCAAGGTGATACTCACTTTATTACAAGTAAGGTAATTAGGCCCGGTGAGGTGGCTCATGCCTATAATCCTAGCACCCTGGGAGGCCCAGGAGAGTGGATTGCTTTAAGCTCAGGAATTCAGGACCAGCCTGAGCAAGAGACCTCATCTCTAAGCATAGCTGAACATCTGCCATAGCTTGTGGCAGATGCCTGTATTCCCAGCTACTGGGGAGGCTGAGGCAAGAGGATTACTTGAACCCAAGAGTTTGAAGTTGCTGTGAGCTATGACCATGGCACACTACTCCTGGCAACAGAGTGAAACTCTGTGTCAAAAAAAAAAAAAAAGTATGGTAATTAACTAGTCATTCATCCATGAAAACTGACTTATTGTTAGAGACACCTACTAATCTAGTCCATTCTGAAATTTTGCACAGCGAACTCACTATTTACAGACAAGTTAACAGGATTTTTTTCCCCATTTCTCAATCTGATTTAAATGAATGTTTCTTTGCTTATTAGCAAACTGGAGCATATCATATGTGTATTGGCATTTTTCTATTAACACAGTTAACCTCCTTTTGTATCTTTGACTCCTCTTTTCAAAGAGTTAATCTGTAAACAGTTTACAGATTCAGAAGCTCTTCAAAGGCAAACCAGTGCCTCTGCATCTGTGTCCTTTGTACCACTTTTTTGCTAGGTCTCTCACAGCTCCAGGGATGAAGAGTTCTCAGAAATCTTCAGACCTACCAAGAAGACTGGCCATTTGGAACCCAAGATTCTTAAGAATCTTAGTGTCCCATTAGGGAAGAAAAGGCGATCAAGGGTATCCACATAAGGTCAGAAGAGATCAAACTTTCACTCTTCACAGATGATATGATCATATATCTGGAAAACACTAGGGATTCTACTACAAAACTTTTAGAAATGATCAAAGAATATAGCAAGGTCTCAGGCTACAAAATCAACACCCATAAATCTGTAGCCTTTATGTATACCAACAATAACCAAGCCAAACAGTCAAGGACTCTATTCCTTTCACAGTAGTGCCAAAGAAGATGAAATATTTGGGAGTATACTTAAGAAAGGACGTGAAAGATCTCTACAAAGAGAACTATGAAACTTTAAGAAAAGAAATAGCTGAAAATGTTAACAAATGGAAAAACATACCATGCTCATGGCTGGGAAGAATCAACATTCTTAAAATGTCCATACTACCCAAAGCAATATATAATTTTAATGCAATTCTTATTAAAGCTCCATTGTCATATTTTAAAGATCTTGAAAAAATAATACTTCGTTTTATATGGAATCAGACAAAACCTCGAATAGCCAAAACATTACTCAGCAATAAAAACAAAGCAGGAGGAATCACGCTACCAGACCTGAGACTGTACTATATATTGATAGTGATCAAAACAGCATTGTACTGGCAAAAAAGCAGAGAAGTAGATGTCTGAAACAGAATAGAGAACCAAGAGATGTATCCAGCTACTTACCATTATTTGGTCTTTGACAAGCCAATTAAAAACATTCAGTGGGGAAAAGATTCCCTATTTAACAAATGGTGCTGGGTAAACTGGTTGGCAACCTGTAGAAGATTGAAACTGGACCCACACCTTTCACCGTTAACTAAGATAGACTCTCACTGGATAAAAGATTTAAACCTAAGACATGAAACTATAAAAGTACTTGAATAAAGTGCAGGGAAAACTCTTGAAGGAATCGGCCTGGGTGAATATTTTATGAGGGGGACTCCGTAGGCAATTGAAGCAGTACCAAAAATACACTACTGGAACCTGATCAAACTAAAAAGCTTCTGTACAGTAAAGAATATAGTGAGTAAAGCAGGCAGACAGCCCTCAGAATGTAAGAAAATGTTTGCAGGTTATACCTCCCATAAAGGACTAATAACCAGAATCCACAGAGAACTCAAATTTATTAGCAAGAAATTCACACATGACCCAATTTCAGGGTGGGCAAGGGACTTAACGAGAAACTTCTCTAAAAAAGACAGACGCAAAATCTACAAACACATGAAAAAAAGCTCATCATCCTTAATCATCAGAGAAATGCAAATCAAAACTACTTTGAGATATCA
>CAUYPK010032777.1:0-10803 GCA_963574355.1 Loris lydekkerianus
ATTGATTCAAGATGGATAAAGGACTTAAATTTAAGGCATGAAACAATAAAAATCCTCAAAGAAAGCATAGGAAAAACACTGGAAGATATTGGCCTGGGGAAAGACTTCATGAAGAAGACTTCCATGGCAATTGCAACAACAAATGGGACTTCATTAAACTGAAAAACTTCTGTACAGCTAAGGAGACAACAACCAAAGCAAGTAGACAACCTACACAATGGGAAAGGATATTTGCATATTTTGAATCAGACAAAAGCTTGATAACTAGGAATTATAGAGAACTCAAATTAATCCACATGAAAAAAGCCAACAATCCCATATATCTCTGGGCAACAAAGATGAATAGAACCTTCTCTAAAGAAGACAGAAGAATGGCTAAGAAACATGAAAAAATGTTCAATTAATGACAATTAAGGTCATGGTGGGGGTGGAGGAAGGGGAGAGCAGAGAGAGAAAGAAGGAGGAAGGGGTGGGGAAAGGAAGAGCAGAGAGAGAGAAGGAGGGAGGGGATGGGGCCTTGGTGTGTGCCACACCTTTGAGGGGCAAGATACGACTGCAAGAGGGACTTTACCTAACAAATGCAATCAGTGCAAGCTAGTTTATTGTACCCTCAATGAATCCCCAACAATAAAAAAAAAAAAAAGTAAATGGGGGTGTGGGAGAGAGGAAAAAATAAAGAATCACTGCTCTGGAAAGTGGTGACACAATCTTCAGCCAAAGGTTCAGAACAAATATCTCAAGACAGGTTATGTGTGAAGCACGGAGTTATTGCCAAGGTCAGCATTGCACTAGGGATTGGGCCAGGGAGCGTAGGAGACAGGGTGGTGCCTCTGAAGTATTGTTGCTGTTCCCCAGGCCCCTGCACAAGGAGGAGGGAGGCTAAGGGATGAGGTTCCTGGTCGTGGGTCTCCTCCAGACATGGATTCTGCACACTCAGCCCCAGAGACGGGTGGAGGTTCATGGAATGTTTGGTTTACCAAGCACCCTCAGCTCAGTAGGAATCATTCTTGAAGGGAGTAGAGATCAGTGCAACCTGTCCCTACCCTCACAAGTTTGTGGTGGTGGAGAGAATCATGCTGATGCCGAGTGCAGATACAAAGTTATCCATCTACTAGGGGTATGGGTTGCCTTGCTACCCACTTCCACACTCAGTGCATTGTACTATTTGGAACATTTTTTCTACAAGGTACTCCATGTAAAACGCAATCTGTGGTCAAGTTTGACTTGGAAATGTAATGTTTGCTTGAGAAAATGATAAGAATGAAGCTATCTTCTCCTCATAGCTGGGGGTTCCTTGGACCCACATTTCAATCCTGGCTCTTGCATTGATTAGACCCCACATAGCCAACTTTATATTTTTTATTCTGGAGAGCTCTGTTAGGAAGCTTGTTGTGTTATACTCCGTCAACCTAGCAATCAATTTAGTGCTCTGTCTGATGCTGTTCCTTGCCTCCCCTCTCTCTCACTCCAGACACATACACTCACATACATCCCTCCCTCCCCCAAGTGTTAACTGGTGGGATTCTGAGTGAACTTCTGTCTCTTTCACAACTGCTCATTGACAGAGATGTCAATGTCTGTTGGGCTTTCAAATCTAAAGCAATCTGTTCATTACTCTTGGGCCACCCTCCTCTCCTGCTCCCTGTACCAAATAATTCTGAAACCACACCCCAGACTTGTCAGCCTCTACTCACCCTTCAGGCTCAAGAATGTGCAGAATGATCTGGGGAATGGCAGAGTACACCAGACTTTGAGACAGGGTGCTACGCCCAGGTCACTTAGGTCCTCTGACATAGGGTCTTCCTCTAGAAGATATGGACAATGATTTATCCTGTTAACAAATGTCATTTGGGTAATGTCTTAGTCTGTTTTGGGCTGCTATAACATAATACCATAAACTAGGTGCTTATAAACAATGAAAATGTATTGCTCATAGCTCTAAAGGCTGGGAAGTCCAGGGTCAAGGTGGCAGCACACTCTGTCTGGTGACCCTGCTTTCTGGCTCACAGGTGGCACCTTAATGCTGTGTCCTCACATGATGAAAACGGCAAAGGGGCTCCATTGGATCTGTTTTATTAGGGCACTAATTTCATTCACAAGGGCTCCATTCTCATGACCTAATCCTCTCCCCAAAGCCCCACCTCCTAACACCATCACCTCGGAGGTTAGGATTTCAACTCATGAATGGGGGGTACACAAACATTCAGACCATAGCAAGATCTCTGTGCCAGGTATCTTAGTCCTAAGGATATAACAGAAAACAAAATAAACAAGGTCCCCACATTCATGGAATTTATATTCCTTTGGGAGGAACGAATATGGTAGCACATATCTCTTAAGATTGTTGTGAGGTTAGAGAGATCACCTATCATCTCAGTAACCCATCATCTCATTTAATCCATGTCTAATACTGTACCTTTTCTATAAAAAGCACACAGTAAATACTAGTTTTTGTGATGATTATTACCACCACTTACTGAGTTTGCCCAGTTTTTAATTCCCCCATAACCTTAAAACTTTTCCTTATCCACTTCTAACCTTACTTCCTTAGCAAATTAAACAGTTGTGATCCTCAAAGCAACTTGGTGGCAGGTGAGACCAGACCTTCCACTGTGCCCATGACATTGGCACTCTGCTCCAACTTCTCAGACAAGAGTGAGGAGTTTCTCCTTTGACAGCTGGAGAGAGGGAAAGACAGGAACCTTGAGCTCTGAATTGGCCCCAGAATACTAGATATCACTGTAAGGATGATAGAAGTCAGAGAATCTCTTACTCTGAAGTTTGAGTAGCTGTCTGCATTACTGGAGATGGAGCCATGGATTCCAACTGGAAAGGAATTACCATGGGACTGGGCCAAAGTTATGGGGCTGGACAGAGGCCCACAGGTTTTGAACTTGGGATTCTAAGATTGCAGGGCTTTTGTTAGGCTGCCTCTCCATGCCCTCCCTACCTGGCCCACTATTCCTAGATCAAGGGCATTGTCTCCCTGAAGCCCCCTTGGTTGTGCCACGTTGGACTCAGTGGCTACTTCTTCTGTGATCTGCAGACCACCCATCTGGTTTGTGAAAAAGTACTTCAGCAGACATATAAGCAGTGCAAAATAAGGCAAAAAGATTCTGCTAAAATAAAGATGTCTCAAGGCACTGTGCCTACAAAGAGCAGGGAAACAGGGTAAATATATAGTACCAAGGGCAACTGCTATTTCTGGAAATGTATTTTAGCTGAGGGGCAAGGAGAACAATGAGGACAATCTGGTCTCTAATCCCTATGTGGCTTTTGGACTGAGCTTGAGCCCTGTGCTTACATGTATGAGAACTAGAAACTGACAGAACTGTGACTTTGAGAGTCTTTCAGATTTGAGGCAAAAGTAAATGCCAGAAACTATTTGTGGGAGACTCTGAGACTCTGGACCTAAGCAGTTTCCTTGGGCCCAAACAGGGTATGACCTTGAGACAGGAGCCGACCACCCCATCTCCTCCTCTGTTTGGAGGAACTTCTCTGCCCAGCTTCTCTCTGCCATGCTGAGGTCTACAGATCTAGAAGAACTGGAGTGGCCACAGTGGCAGCAGTGAGCCTTCCCTGAGTGTCCAGACAGGCCCTGGACTTCTTCCAAGGGAGCAGGACAAAAACATAACAGTGAGTACCATGTAGACTGTCAGTGGCCACAGTGAGTTCATCCTTTAGGTGGTACTATAAATTACAGAATAATTGGGGACTGAATGTCTTCTTGAGAGGGAGGAAAGGATGCTAGTATATGTAATTTAATCTTAAAATGTTTACATTTCTTTGTGTTTTAGTACTTGTAAGTGAGGCTATGAGGATTTAAAAATATTTTTCACTCCATCTGAGAGGAATTAGAGATTTTTCTAGTGTCTAAAGCTAATATCCCATTTTTGTCCTGGATCTTGTCCAAAACATACTGTTAGCAAACTGGTGAAAAATAACTCAGATCTGCATGGCTCCAAAGCTGTCCCTGCATGGAACAGTACTTGCCAATCTTTGCTCCATGTGATGTGTTTATGGTCCTGCCCTCCCATTAGCTCAGGAGCCCCTCATGACAGAGAATCTGGAGCATTACTCTGACTACAGTGTCTTGATTGTCACATGAGCTCAACAACTTAATAAGGCAGGACTTGACCTGAGTTTTAAAGAATGAGTAAGACTAAGATGAGTGGAAGCTGCTAATCAAGGTTCTCCAAACTTTCAGGATGCATCAGAATTGTCAAGAGGGCTTATAAAATGCACGTTCCTAATTTAGACCCCGTAAGTCTTCCTGGACTCTGAGACCTTCAATGTTAACAAGCATGGCCAAGGATTCTAATAGTCAATCCACAGACACACTGCCACAAAACTTTCCTCAACTTGTCTGGCCCTTCCTGGGCTCCCTTTCCTCTGACATCGCTCAGCACTCTTGTCTGCACCTAACATGATGAAATACTTTCTTACACTATTTTTCATGCTTCAAAAGCATATCTCTCAACCCTTCTGGCAGTGACCCCAATTAAAAGCCTTCTTATTTGTCTGGCCTTCTTAACATTATGTCCGTGCTTCTGAGTCACATGCTCTTGATATTCAGCAAGGTTTATGCTCGGGGCTCATCTGCTCCACTAGCTCTGGACATCTGAAACTCTGAAGGAAGAAGAAGTTGCTCACAGTCACAGCACTTGTAGCACTTCCGGTGCTCCATTGAGATCCTGCCCGTGGGCACATGAACGTCTTCTGCCTACTGCACACACATATGTGCTGCCCAGAAATTGTCCTCCCCTGATAGAAGCTGTCTCACCCCAGGTCATACCTCCTCTTTGAAGACAGGAAGTCAGTGCAAGAGGATGAAAGGCCAAGTTCCCCTTGACTCTGAATGTCTCTGAAGGGCCGTCAGCTCTGGAGCTCCCATGGGAAGGGCGAGGCTCTCTGCTGTGTTAGGTTGGCCAAGCCAACCCCATCTTGGACAGAAAAGCCAGTCAGTGTGACTGTGTTCCAGGTAGTCCTAACTCAGATCAGAGAGCCATACTGTAGACTCAGCATGTCCTTATACCGGCCCAGTTACAGACCTGTGAGAAATATGCTGACACTCTGATAAGAAGAGCCTGCCAGGAGAGTCCCTATAGCAAGATAACATTGTTGATGCCCTGATAAAAACAACAGTTCAGTGGTCCTTGATAGAAACCAGCTGCTGTTCAGCCTTCCATAAAAAGAACTGCCACTCTCCCTAACGCTACTGACATCTCTTTAGATTTCAGCCTGCTTATATCCCAAGCATAATATAAACTTCCTTGCACATTTGTTATATTTGGTCTTGTGTGGTTTGATCTGATACCTCGTTTTACCTATCATGGTGCAAGTCAGCTCCTCCCTGAGCTCGGTCCCACCTCCTCTTGAGGACTTCCTCGGAGAGCACCCCCGGGCACCCATCTATGGCCAATCCCAGAACTTTAGGGTTTATTTCCTGGGGAATTGGGACCTGCAACCCACCAGATTGCATGCTAGTCACCAAGCTCAGTGTTTCATAGGCAGGATCTCATCCTACCATCACCAAATTCAAAAGCTGGGTCCCCGGGTGGCGCCTGTGGCTCAAAGGGGTAGGGCTCCGGTCCCGTATGCCGGAGGGGTCGGGTTCAAACCCAGCCCTGGCCAAAACCCACAAATAAATAAATAAATAAAATAAAGGTAGAGGACACCGCAAAAGAACAAGGGGTAACAAAGAGTGTTATTAAAAAAAAAAAAAAAAAGCTGGATCCTACCTCTTTAACATAGCTTAGGTTGCTGGCACTCAGAGAGGGTGCCTAATTTATCAAAGGCCACAGAGATGGTAAGTGCAGCATCACAATACAAATCCAGGCCTGATTGGCTCCAAAGTTCTTTCCATCATACCATGAAAGCAACATCTCTCTGGGTTATCTCTTTTAATCCCTTCAGGATCTTCATAATAGTAAATAAATATTTGCCGTGGAAATAGTAAAATAAAGGACATATGTTGAAGATCTTCAGGGTATGAACTATAACTCGTGTTTTTCTTTCTAGCTTAGTATAGTGCTGGGGACCTAGCTCAGTCAGTGTCACCAATTATCCTGATGTCTTTGGCTCGTAGAGCCTTAGACTGGTATTTTAGCCCCCCATGAACTACAACTTGGCCAACAACCTAGTTTCCTTTTGTCATTGCCTAATTGTATTTGAAGCTGAGGGTCTATGCAAATGTATATGAAGGCTTTTATTTAAACCCAAAGGTGCTATACTTCAACCTTCTTTATACATCAGCACCAGGTAGCACCTGTTGTTCAGATGTGTACAGCTTATCAAGATGCTCTACCGTCTTCCTACAAAGCCAACCACACAACCACAAAACCTCAGTCTTGTTACTAGTGACAGGGGTCCAGAGAATGCACATGGAGTCCAAGCAATCTCTGAAGATGCTACCCACGAACACACCTATCTATGGCTGCATCTACTCCTGATCACCACCTGGTAGGGCAGTTCGTTCATTCTGCTTAGTCTCAGAAAGGAAGACTTTATACCAAACCTTGATTATGGATTCCACATCAGGCTTTATTACATGTCAAGGGATCTATTATTATCTGTAATTTGCTTGGTGTGCACATGGGCAGTTTCTTAAATTATTCAGTGTGGTTGGGAGAACATCTTCAGTTGAAGCTCTATCGTGTCCACCTCTACGGAGGATACTGTCAGGTCTGAGGCAGTTCTACATACTTGAGGAATGTTAAGTGGGTCTCTCAAATAGGTGTGGGCAGCTACTCCACCAGCTAATGAGGCAGCCCAGAAATTGAAGAATGCCTGATAGCAGGGATGCAGGTAGTACTGGCCCACAAGGGGGCAAAGGCATGTGATGTGCTGAGATGTTTGTTCGAAACCATTTCCCATAAATACAGCTTCTGCGTAAGCTGAATGGAAAAGTGGAGTTTCTATGATATCTCCAGGTTGTTTTTTTCATCTATCTTCAAAATGAACTACACTCCTGTCTTAATGAAAATGCTACTCAATTACTATGATTTTATTAACAAGACAAGTGTAGCTATTTGGTGTGTAACAATGCAAGAGTTATAATTCCAAGGGAGTTGTCAGATGCTAATTGTGAATTCAGAATGCAAAGCAAAAGTTTTATTAGCCTCTTTTCTGCAAAGGATACTTCCACTCCTTACTGCAATAATATTTGGATTTGGTGCATGTTTGGTTAAAGTCATAAATGTTCCCACAGTCATTAGTCCATTGTAAACCCATGAAAAATTCAGCAGTTGAGAATCGTTTAAACTAAACTTTAATCTTTGTGCACAAGAAACATATTACATGATGTGTCCACGGTGTCTCCTTCCTTTCCATTTGGATTATAGATTGTCACAGAATAAAGTCAAAAAGACCCATTGCAGGTCTCCCAACCATGAGTTAGGCTTGAGCAGAGGAAAAGGGGAAAAATTTTAATTGGATGTAAGATTAAAATTTTAAATCTGACTATACTGAACTTTTTAATAATTGAATGTGAATCTTAACTATCAAAATGGGAGTTTTCCTACAAATGAAAGTGACTTTGAAGATATTGGCTCTCTCAGGGAACCCACAAAGATGCAGCAGAGAGATCTTTGCCCAGTGATATTGGGAAGTAACGGATGAGAAAAAATGAAGTTGTCTCCTGTTTGTACCCTACTGAATCTGTTGCATTTAATATACAAGTTATAGAAAGCAGATTCAATACAACGTTATAGAAATTTCCTTAATAAAGTCTGTGTGTGGAGTATTATGCCAGGAATACTGTGAGATAATAAAAGATGAGAAATACCTATCACAGCCCTTATGGAAGTTATTCAAAATGGAAACATATTTGTAAGTAACTACAATTAAAGATTATAGACTCTACCTAGGAAACCAAGACATATTTTAACAAGATTTTGTTATATTTCTGGCTCTCAAGGGCAGTTTGAGAAACATAGATGTTTGAAAAATTGGCATTTTTGTAGGATTCAGAGGTTAATGGATAAAATAGTAAAAAACCTCCCAATCTGGTTCCAACTAATCTAATATGTAATACAAAGTAAAAAGAAATCACTGTCATAATAAAATGATAAAGTAGTTTGAGTTCCTAGAAGAAGGTTTAAGAAACTTTCATAGAGAGGACAGCACTTGATCTTGACCTTGAAAGATTTTAGCAAATAGAAAACTATAGGTAGAACATTGAGAAAACAATGCTTTTATGGCCTGGTTTGTCTTCTTAATGAACATGTTGAACAATGTCCTTATTGTTTATGAGCAAACAGTCCAAAGGATCTCTCTATATGAGAACACTTGCAAATCCTCCCTAATAGATAGAAATTATCAGTTAAGATCCAACATTGCTGGTATTCTTCAGTCTCCCTACTGCGAGCTTACTGTGTCTGCTTCTTTCCTGACAGAGGAATCTCTGGAAGAGCTACAGCTGTGGATCAGGCTCCAATGTCTGAGTTTTCAATAGATCCTAAAAAAATTCAGCGTGTTTTAGATCTTATTTCAAGCTATCACAGAATCATTCTGCTGCCTCTTCTCTGTCCTAATCCTCCAACTTAAATTCTTGTCATTCTTTCCTGCATTCTGATGTCTTTTTGAACACCTTACTTCTGAAATCTGTGGAATTTATCCGTACTTATGAATAGGGCCACAAAGGATTTGACAGAGAAAACTAATCAGATTGTGAACTCCTGGAGAAAGAGGCCTTTGCTATTTAACTCCATTGCAGAGTTCCTAGTGCATTGCCTGAACACGTGTTTAACAGAGGTTTTTAAATTAATGGATTAAACTCCACTGCTGAATGGGAATGATTAATCACGGTAACTAATAAGAGACTATACCGGATATGTTTCAGCACCAGAGCTTTGTACGTGCGGAATAATTTTTAGAATGCACATAAGTAACTTATGAATGTTTGAGGGTCTGCGAAGTTGTTTTGGCTACCCCACAAGGTCAGAGCACCTCATAAAAATGATTGATGGTCTCTGCCTTCCGCTAAGCCAGCAGCCCTCATCTCACACTGCAGTTTATGCTTGCTGACCTCACATTCCTCAGCCAACCTGGAAGGGCCGTGTTTCTGTGAGCTCTGATAAGCCCCCGGAAAACTTCACTCAGAGGCAGGCAGAAGGGGTCCACTTGAGCCAGCTGGCCCGCCCCTGAGCCTTCCCCAAACTTCCCCAGATTCAATCACGTTGTGCGTGACAGACAACAACACTAATCTCTTCGGGAACACCCCAGAACACTGAGCTCATCTGTGCTTCTAGGCTGGATTTTGCAGAAAATGGGAGATGGCACCCAACCCCCTCTGGCGTGCCAAGAGTGTGGCTGGTCTATGTGATACCCAGGCAGCTGGCACATGCTGCCATTCTCTGGGGCCACACAGAGGCTGGTGAATGGGGCTCGGCTCTCTGTGGGGACATACAATCTGCATTTCAATATGTGCTCCACTGCTGGGGGAAAGGATTTTACTGTAGCCCAACACTTTGTACAGGACGCCTTTGGGCACAGAAGCCAGCATCTCTAAGATTTCTGGTCCTGTATCCCCCTGAAGGTCTTAAATCTAGAAACCCGCCTGGAGCCAAGAGGACCAAACACATGGACAGCGAGTGAGAGTGTCTCAGTAGTCCGACTTTTCCCTGCCCCTAAGAAAGGTCCCTGAATGGGCCCAAGGAATCGTGTGCCCCATTTGTAAAATGGAAGTCTCCTTGCTAATTGACGGAACTGCGAATGATGTGGCACTTTAAATTACCTTGGCATTAATTGCCTGGACAGGTTGTTCACTCAAATTGCCCTGGCTCGCTAATAACCTGAACGGGCTGGTGCTTTAAATGACCATGGCACTAATGGCCCAGGCTGGCTGCTATTTCACATCATCCTGGCACTAATGGCCTGGAAAGGGGGCTTGCTTTGCAGATTAACGAGTGTCCTCCAAACGGCAAAGGATTATGGAAAAAGAAAGAAAAACAAGCATTTGCAAGGGAAATACAAAAGAAGTTTGACCTCTTTCTTGCCCAGTGTTAGGTGTCTTGTGAGTAGATCTGAGAAGCCTTCTCTGAAGAATATTACACTTCCAAATACCTCTTTACCCTCCACACAAATCTCAGGCCACCATCACTTTTTTTTTTTTAACTTTAAAAAATATTATATCTAGTTCACTGAAGAAGAAACAACCCCCCCTCTGCCCTAGCCATCATGGCTCTAATGTCTGTTCATTCCTATCCCCACATCATTTTACCAAGCATTAATTGCTGTATCCATGTTCTTCTACATGCAAGGCCCGAGTCGAGTCCTTGGTGGGAGAGATATGGAGTTACACTCCCAACCTCTAGAACAGTGGTTCTCAACCTGTGGATTGTGACCCACAGGAACTGTATTAAAGGGTTGAGGCATTAGGAAGGTTGAGAACCACTGTTCTAGAAGCTCCTGTTTAAGTGGGAAACAGAGAGCCATTTGCACATAATTGTGTTGCAAAGTGATTACCATGATTTGTGCTACCCCAAGGTGATGCACTGGGGGTGGGGGTGGGGGGCGCGAAGGAAGCTTGGAGGCCATGAGAGTCTGCCAGGCTAAATGGGCTGGGAAAAGGGCGCACTAGAAGCATCTCTTAAGAAGAGACTTTAAATACTTGCCCCAACAAGAAGGAGATTAGTCCTATTAACTGCCAAAAAGGGAGGCATCTGTTTATTTTTACAGGAGAAGTGCTACTTTTATGCCAACAGATCTGAGATCGTGCAAAACAAGATCAAAACACTCCAAGAAGATCTCGAAAAGAGAAGAAAAGAAATTCTAGAAAATCCCCTGTGGACGGGCCTACAT
>CAUYPK010032780.1:0-49591 GCA_963574355.1 Loris lydekkerianus
GACTGGATACAAAAACTCAAGCCAGATATCTGCTGCATCCAAGAATCACATCTTACATTAAAAGACAAATATAGACTCAAGGTGAAGGGATGGTCATCTATATTCCAGGCAAATGGAAAGCAGAAAAAAGCAGACGTTGCAATCCTGTTCACAGACGCAATAGGTTTTAAACCAACCAAAATACCTTATATACTCGAGTATACGCCGACCCAAGTATAAGCCAACCCTCTTAATTTTACCCTAAAAACTGGGAAAACTTAGTAACTCGAGTATGAGCTGAGGTGGAAAATGCAGCAGCCACTGGTAAATTTCGAAAATAAAAATATACACCCAAAACAATTACAATAATTGAGGAATCAGTAGGTTAAATTCTTTTCAATATTTATTGCTAAAGAAAAACTGTAAACTAGCAACAACAACTTTAAAACTTTAAATAAAGTGCAGAAAACCGTAGCTTAACAGGTAATCAAGCTGTGGGTTATATAGTTGTCGGTTAAATAGTTCAGTGGAATACAGTTCAGTTCAGCCGCCTACCTCTTCAGTTCAGCCGCAACTTGTAGACTGAGCTGAAGCACCACCCCCTCAAGCAGACGGCAGAAGACGACTGGAGACTACGTGCATTTGATTAGGTGCGCGGGCACCGAATCAAATAACCTGTATGACCCAAGTATAAGCCGAGTTCGGGTTTTTCAGCACAAATTTTGTGCTGGAAAAAACTCGGCTTATACTCGAGTATATAGGTAGTTATTTTAAATAGTGATCAACAAAGCAATTCAAAAAATTAAGAATGTTTATAAATTACCTGTACAGAATTGAATAAATTCATAATAAGAAATTTATGAAAAAATTTACATATGATCCAATTGACTATACCTTGCCCTTAAAATCTTTTGAACAAATGTTTTAAGCCCTTAGTATTTGACAAAACTTTCGATATTAAAGCTCTAAATTTAGGCCTTTTAAAATATTAAGACCATTAAAAGTCTCAAGGAGACATATTAAGCTTATTTGATATGTTAAGAGTGTATAAAAAATATTGTCAAATATGAAATTGTGATTAATTTTCTATAAATTATATTTATGTTTTCCAATATTATAAAATATTGGCCTGTATTAGTATATATTGTCAGTAATAATTTTAATTAATCTCAAAAGTATCCTTTCAATTCATCTTAAAGTATCTTTATAACTGACTCACTCCTAAGTTTGTCCTACAAAGGAAATAACTTTGGAAGTTAAAAGAAAACTTCTAAAATTTTAATTGGAAAGTTAACATGTCCAAGAGTATTGCTAACTTAACTTCAAACAGAACAGAAATCAGTTACATGGAAATCCTATTGCAAGGAACAGGTTGAGAGACCAGCAGCCAATCAGTCAGGGCAATTCTATTTACCCCAAACAAAATTCTTCCACCACTTCCAGCTCAGTTGGCTCCCATATTGTTTCCCAACTGTTCAGAGCCCCCAAAGACAACACAGGATTGAACCTCATTCCCACCACCAGAAATGGGTCCTCAGGCTATCCCAACAGGTATTTGTGGCCCTTTACCTAAAAATCCTGTGGGATTCTTTTAGGATTCAGTAATTTAACTATGGAAAGTCTTTTTATTTTGCCAAGAGTAATTAACTCTGATTATGCAAAAGAGATAAGAGTTATAGCTTATACTACTCAAAATATCATCACTGTTTCTCCTGATATGAAAATTGCCCAACTTTTACTTACAAAACCTTAGAGCTATTACTAAAACCCTGGAAATTATGGGGCCTCTTCAATCAGGAACTCCATCCCCAATAGCTATTCTGTGGCACTATTTCTTAGTAATTATAAACTTAAAAGATTGCTTTTTTACTATTCCACTTTACCCTGACGTTTGTAAACATTTTACTTTCAGTTTACCTTCTATTAATTTCAGAACTCCTCCTGTGTGGTATCAGTAAACAGTCCTTCCACAAGGGATGGCCAATAGCCCTGCCTTATGTCAAAAATTTTTTGCTGCTGCAATATTGCCAATTCATACACAATTTCCTACTGCTTACATTACCCAGTATGTGAATGATACTCTCCTTTCTCACCCTGATTTTTCTACATTAACAATCACTCTTTCTCATTTACAAGACTCATCGACCGCTTCTGTGTTATGTGTAGCCCCAGAAAAAATACAAAGTGTTCCTTCTTTCTCTTATTTAGGTCAACTTATTAAGGACAGACAAATCTGACTGCAGAAACTTCGAATCCGCACTGACAAGCTCACTACTTTAAATGATTTTCAGCAGTTACTAGGAGCTATAAAATGGCTCTGCCCTTCATTAAAACTTACTACTGGAGGTCCAACTCATCCTTCTTCTTCTTGTTCTTTAACTCCTGCAGCAACTGGAGCCCTTACTAAAGTAGAGAGAGCCTTATAGCAAGCGCAACCTACCTGCATTAATCCCAACTTTCCAGTTTATCTATTAATATTCCCTACTTTTCATACTCCCACTACTTTATTATGGCAATCTTTCAGTCCTTTAGAGTTTGGGAACAACACCAAAAAGAGCTTTAACTCCCTATTATGAGATGATTGCTACTTTAATTCTTAAAGGTTGCTGACAACTTTGGCAACTCCTAGGACATGACCCAGCATTTATCATTATCCCTTATTCTGCTGACCAACAGTGGCTCTGGGAAATATCATCTTGGTGGCAAACTGCCTGTGCTAATTTCACTGGCCAAGTGGACTGTCATTACCCTCCAGATAAAATTGTTCGGTTTACTTCCATCACTTCTTTTCTTTTTTCTTCTACTATTGTTTTCCAACCAATCCCTCAGGTCCCTACTGTTTTACGAATGGTTCTACTTCATGTATTTCAAGTATGGCCATTGACAATAAAGTTTTCACTGAAAAAACCTTTTATTCCTCAGCTCAACCTATAGAACTACATGCTGTTATTATGACTTTCACTCACTTCTCCCAGACTTCTTTTAACTTTTACACTGACAGCAAATATTTAGTAGGCATTTTAGCCACTACTGAAATAGCTCTTATGGGACATACCACAGATAAATCTTTGTTTAATTAATTTCTTCATTTATAGAAACTTATCCATGCACACCCAGGACAATGTTTTATAGGACACCTCCAAGTTCATTCTTCTCTTCTAGGTCCATTGCCTCAAGGCAATGCTTTAGCTGATAAACACACTCATCTTTTTTCAGTAACTTCTTAATCCTCCACTGAATTATCTCATGCTTATTCATCATTAAAATGCTGCTGCCCTCCACTGTCAATTTCATCTTACTTGTAAAACAGCTTGCCAAATAGTAAAAAATTGCCCTTTCTGCCCACAACATCTCCCTGTTCCTCACTTTGGCGTAAATCCACGTGGCCTATTACCTGGTCAACTTTCACAAATGGAGGTTACTCATTTCCCATGATTTGGAAAATTCTCTTTTATTTATGTTACAGTTGACACTTACTCCAGTTTCATTTTTGCTTCTGCATGCCCGGATAAAGCTGCTAGACATGTTATTGCTCATTGTTTAACTACTTTTGCTGTTTTAGGAATACCATGACTAATCAAAACAGAATGGTCCTGCTTACACTAACAAAACTTTCTCTTTCTTTTGCTCAACTTTTTCCATTACCCTTAAAACAGGTATACCCTGCAACCCTTAAGGCCAAGGTATTGTTAAATGTGCTCTTCACACCCGTAAACTTCAATTACTAAAGTTATAAAAGGGGGAGATACATCCTGGAACTCCACATAACCTTCTTTCTCATGCTCTTTTTCACTTGAAAAAATTTTTTAAAGTTGATACTTTAGGTCACATAGCAGCAAAACATTTTTGGAAAACTCCATCCTCTACATTCCCTGAGGTCCTGTGAAGTTTTCCTTAGCAGATACCTGGCAAGGGCCTGATCCTGTGTTAATATGGAGAAAAGGACAAGTTTTCGTCTTTCCTAGAACAACTAACAGTCCTCCTTGGCTTCCTAAATAGGAATTTATAAATTATGAATATAATTTATGAATATAAATTATGATATAACCTTATAACTCCAGTTCGCATCCCTATCAAAGGAGATGATCAGAAACTACATGACTAATCTAGAAGACTACTTGCCTCTTGTAACATTAATGATCCTGTCATTACTAGAGAATGATTCTAAATACTTTGACAACAGAATCAGGAGTTAGCCAGGAACATCTCTGGTGCCTTGCAGCAATCCTTCAGCCAGTGGAAGTCCTGGAGCCCACTAATGAAGTGATGCAAAATGACTCTCAAACTTTATGTTATAACTTGTGTTTCACTTCCCAGACTTTTACTAGTTGATAATACTTCTATAACCAAAACTGAACATGGACCCTCTTTAAATTGTTTAAATTGTAATTTATCTAATTGTGTTAACCATATTAATCCATTTGATACTATTACTGTATTGAACAACCATCTTTTGTTATGTTACTCAGCCATGGTATGACAAATCAGGTCAAACTTTAATTGAACTTATTAAGTGTCACACCATGATACTACCCCATTATAATAATAACCTTAATATAGCAAGAAATTCAAACTGTGCATAAAATGCATGTGAATGTTTATAGTTCTACTCAACTTGTTAAAGATATTTTTGATAAATTACAGTCTTTTAATCCTTTAGGAAAAAATGAACATCTTACAATAACATTAATTATATTAGGAATTTTAATATTCTTATTTTGTATCTTCTCAGTCCTCTGCAGAGTTGGAGCCAAATGATTCCTCCAGTTAAAAACCTCCGTTCATGAATTAAGGCTTACAAACAGAAAAGGAGGAGATGTGGAGAGCGTGCTGTGAGATGGCAGAGCCTTCACAGCCTGGGGAACATTCAGAGAATGAACCCCCAACTGCTTCTCTCTATTCCTGGAACAGCCATATTCCTTTCTTTATTCTTCCTCTGCCAAAAGTCATGTAGCTCTTTCTTTGTCTAGTTAACTATGCAGGGATCCTTGTGATCTTTGCATTCTTATTTGTCATATGCTAACAAAGTTAAGTAGAAACCACTAAGTCACACAATTCTTCCTTTGTTTTGTCAGCTATGCTGAGATCCTTATGATCTTGCCCTTCTTACTTCTTGTCATATGTTTATGAAGTTGAGTAGAAGCCATTAACAACAAGATTTTGTCTTTATTCAAGTCATTTAATCTTCTTATCATACTGTATGACCAAAAACATACTATTGTTTATGCTATTTCCCCATATTGTCTATGCTACTTCCCCTGGACAACCCTGTACAGATGCTTTAGTGCTGGTTACAGCCATCAGCTCAGTCACTGCTCCCAGTCCCATCCTTTGTTTCCATGTCTTCTCCTATGCTATATTTTCCCAATTCCCCACCAATTCCATTCTGGTTTGCTCCCCTTTGCCGTGCTGGTTCATGACAGGAAGAGGCTTGGTACCTGTCCCTCAGCAGAAAGGGCGCCAGCCACATACACCAGGGCTGACAGGTTTGAGCCAGGCCAGGGCCTGCTAAACAATGACAACTACAACAACAAAACAGCTGGGCATTGTGGAGGGGGCCTGTAGTCCCAAGTACTTGGGAGGCTGAGGAAAGAGAATTGCTTAAGCCTATGAGTTTGAGGTTGCTGTGAGCTATGACATCACAGCACTCTACTGAGGATGACATAGTGAGACTCTGCCTTGAAAAAAAAAAAAAGAAAAAAAGAAAGTGGTGAAGGAAAAAGACCTTGACCCTAGATTTTTTTTAGTTATTTATTTTTATTATTATTATTATTATCATTTTGTAGAGACAGAGTCTCACTTTATTGCCCTTAGTAGAGTGCCGTGGTGTCACACAGCTCACAGCAACCTCCAACTCCTGGGCTTCGGCAATTCTCTTTGTTTTGAGAAGACAGCCTCTTGAGTAGCTGGGATTATGGGAGCCTGCAACAACGCCTGGCTATTTTTTTTGCTGCAGTTTGGCCGGGGCTGTATTTGAACCTGCCATCCTCGGTATATAGGGCCAGCGCCCTACCCACTGAGTTACAGGTGCCACCTGTTTGTTTTTTTGAGACAGAGTTTTACTTTTGCCACCCTTGGTGGAGTGTCATAGTGTCATAGCTCACAGCAACCTCAAACTCTTGGGCATAAATGATTCTCTTGCCTCAGCCTCCCAAGTAGCTGGGACTACAGGTACCCACAACTCCTGGCTACTTTTTTAGAGACAAGGTCTTACTCTGGCTCAGGCTGTCTTGAATCTTTGAGCTCAGGCAATCCAACCGCCTTGGCCTCCCAGAGTGCTAGATCATAAGCATGAGCCACTGTGTCCAGCTGACACTAGAGCAGTGGTTCTCAACCTTCCTAATCTTGTGACCCTTTAATACAGTTCCTCATGTTGTCGTGACCCCCAACCATAAAATTATTTTCGTTGCTACTTCATAACTGTAATTTTGCTACTATTATGAATTATAATGTAAATATCTGATATGCAAAATGGTCTTAGGCAACCTCTGTGAAAGGGTCATTTGACCCCCAGAGGGATCATGACACACAAGTTGAGAACCGCTGCCCTAGAGTATTGCATCCTGCAAAAATATGAAGGAGAAATAAAGACTTTCCTACTTTCCTAGACAAATAAAGGCAGAAGGTTTTCATCAACACCAGAGATGTCCTAGAAGAAATGTTACAAGGAGTTCTTCAATATGAAAAAAAAAGACATTAATGAACAATAAAAAATCATTGGAAGGTATCAACTCACTAGCAACAGTAAGAGTTCAAATATAGAATACTCTATTGCTACAATTGTGGTATATATACACCATTTATAGGTCAGGTGCTGGGGCTCATGCCTGTAACCCTAGCACTCTGGGAAGCTGAGGCAGATGGACTGTTCAAGCTTGGGAGTTTAAGACCAGCCCGAGCAATAGTGAGACCCCATCTCTATTAAAAATAGAAAAACTAGTAGATGTACTGGTAGTCTCAGCTACTTGGGAAGCTGAGGCAGGAAGATTGCTTGAGCCCGGGAGTCTAAGTTTGCTGTTGAGAGAGGATACCTGGGAAGGGAAAGGTCTAGGAGAAAAGAGGTCTTCTCAGAAGACCCCAAGGATACACCTGCAGGGTCCTCTCCATGGTGACTCAGCTGTTAGGAATTTGTAGACTTACCGTATATACTCGAGTATAAGCCGACCTGAGTATAAGCCGACCCCCTTAATTTTACCCTAAAAATTGGGAAAACTTAGTGACTCGAGTATAAGCCGAGGCGGAAAAGGCAGCAGCCACTGGTAAATTTCAAAAATAAAAATATATACCCAAAACAATTACAATAATTGAGGAATCAGTAGGTTAAATGCTTTTCAATATTTATTGCTAAAGAAAAACTGTAATCTAGCAACAACAACTTTAAAACTTTAAATAAAGTGCAGAAAACCGTACCTTAACAGGTAATCAAGCTAAATCGCAATCACCGAATCAAATAACCTGTATGACCCGAGTATAAGCCGAGTTCGGGTTTTTCGGCACAAATTTTGTGCCGGAAAAAACTCGGCTTATACTCGAGTATATACGGTAACTTCCTGAGACCTGGAAATTTCTGCTTCTGTGAAATCCTGTAGTTCTGTAGGGCCTGGAACAGCTTCTCCGGCTTGATACAAACTGACCAATAAGAAAAGTACCTGTGGGTTGGAACATTTTGACTGGAGATAAAAAGGAAAAGACTAAGTCAGTCGGGGAGCACAGCCATTTTGAATTCTTCTATCCTGTTTGCTCTGAGGCTGAAAAAAAAGCCTTTTTCCTCTTAAATGCAGTGTTTGGGTGCTCTTTCTCTCTGCTGGGCCTCATCTTCCTGCAACATTTTTGGTTCCCTGACTGGGAAGCGAGACGACCCAAGGAGAGAGCAGGCTCAGACACACGTGGTAGTTGCTGCCAACCCTCTGGACACCCATGTGGGGGCCCTGATGAGCCTGGGCTACATGAACCATTGAGTGTGCCAGGGAGGTACCTTGGCCTTCCCACGTGGATGCCTCAACTGAGCAGAGAAAGGACCTCCCCTGTGGATCTTCAAGGAGTCAAACACCAGGAGGAAGTGGCACACAGGATCTGTTACCTGCACTGGGAGACGTCTAAGGCAAGGCAGGGTCCATCTTGGATTCCCACTATTTGAGTGGAAGTGGGTTCCATTAACCCCTGGGCATTAGATTGCTAGCAGGCCTGTTGAGAGGTGTATGAGAGTGTGGGTGTGGTGTGACTGAGAACACCGAGGGTGGGGTTCTGCCTTCTCACAGGGCCTAGGGGAGTGTTGGTTTGCCCCTTTTGCTAAGTGGCAGTTCAAGTTGGAAATTGTGGCTGCCCAGGTTAAGAAATGAGTTGGAATTGTATGCACATGAGTGCTTGGAAACTGAGACAGGTAATAATAGGTGGAGTTTTGCATCCTCTCCCACCCCCCCTTTGCACAGGGTGAACCGACTGTGACTGGCCCGTCTGTATCCCCCCCCTTTTTTTTTTAAATCCTATCTGTAGCATGTTTGTGCTTTGTCTGAGGGAAGGAAATGGGAAACACAGGAAAGCCCACCTCATTGGGAAGTGTGCTGAAGCATTTTGAAAAAGAGTTTATAGAAGGCTATGTGCTAACTACATCTCTGGGAAGATGGAGAACTTTGTGTGAACATAAATAACTCAAATGTCTTATTGTTCAAGTGATTGTAGTATCCCTTAAGATAAAATTAGTTTTAAACCTGTTATTAAAGTTGAATGTTTGAAGATTATAAAACTGCCACCTCTGTAATATTTTTCTATCTTTTTTTTTTTTGCAATTTGGCCAGGGTCGGGTTTGAACCTGCCACCCTCGGTATATGGAGCCGGCGCCCTACTCACTGAGCCACAGGAGCCACCTTTTTTTTTTTTTTTTTTTTGGTTGCAGTTTGGCCAAGGCTGCGTTTGAACCTGCTACCCTCAGTATATGGGTCCAGCACCCTACTCACAGAGGCGCCACCCCACCTCTGCATATTTCTAAGTTCATTAGATTCGACTATGAGTTTAAGTTCTTGATTTTAAGCCTCTGAATTGTGTTAGGACTAAGGGTATGTTTCCCGTACTCAGGCCACCAGCTGTAGGACACAGTCTAGCCCACACGGCCCCTCCTTCCCTGCTCAACTTTGCCCCCTGGCTACTCTGAGAGAAATTGGACGTTCAGGTTTTCAGCTTTCCATCTCCAACACAGGTCTGGTCCTTGGTGGCCCTCTTTGTTGCCACATGGCCATGTGAGACTTAGGGGGACAATGAAAGACTTAGGGGGACAATGAAAAGACATCAGAAAGGATGCCTATGTTGTGGTTTTCTTACCAGAATTTCTTTCTTCAATGACTCTTTCGTCTCGGGGATTTGAGAATTGAGCTCACGGGTCACAGATCAGTGAAAAAATGGAATTTTGTTGGACAGAGGGGCATGCAGAGGGAGTAGAGAACGTCAGAGCTTCTGGCAGGGGAGAGGAGGCCTAAGTCGGAGGTCTCCTGCATGGGTCCTTTGTCTAGGGATAAATATTGGCCCTAAGAGAAATTTTGGCCAGGATTTGATGTGTGGAAAAGCACCTTTATAAGCTGAGTGAGTGTTTTAACAAATAAATGAATGCAGTCCCCTGGGGCAAGGTTATTAGGTCTTTGCAGTTTTTGCCATAGAGAGGAGATTAGTGTGTGTACTTCCTAATTAGGGTGGAGCCAGCCCAAACGTTTCAGGTTGCTTTATTTGTGGCCTTGCTGGAGTTCAGAGGGTGTAGTCTTGAGGGTGTAGCCTGTTTGGGCCTAGAGATGGAAGTCTGATTTCTGAGCTCACCTGAGCCTTAAAAATGGGGGTTCTGTGTCTAGCCCTGAGTAGGAAAATCCTGTATCAATGTTATATTCCACAAAATGTCTCTCATTTATAAAATGTATCAATTTGGTTATTTAAATTGTTTGGGAAACTGAGTCTTTGTCAAAAAATAAGACTCTTGCCTTTTTAACATTTAATTATCAGTTTATTCAAGTGAATAATTGACTTCATAGTAAACTGTGGTCCTGTTTTGTGAAAGGTGATTTTTTGAGAGTAAGAAAAATTAGACAGAAATGAAAAGGATTGTGTAAGAAAAGGATCTTGTGTAGTAAATTCTGTCCTGAAACAGAATGGTTATTTATGAAAGTGATAAGACAACCTAGAAGGTTTAGAATGTTTATAAATTGTCTATGCAGGATCGAATAAAGCTCAAGGCTCATAAAAGGGAAATTTGTGAAGGAATTTGCATGTGATCCAGTTGACTATGTATTTCCTTTAGAATATTTTGGCTTGTAATCTTGTTTAAATAAATGTTTTAAGCCTTTGATATTTGACAAAACTTCCAAAATCGAAACTCTAAATTTGGTCTTTGTTTTTTTGTTTTTGAGACAGAGTCTCAAGCTGTTGTCCTGGCTAGAGTGCTGTGGCATCACAGCTCACAGCAACCTCAAACTCTTGGGCTTAAGTGATTCTCTTCCCTCAGCCTCCCAAGTAGCTGGGACTATAGGCACCCACCACAATGCCTATTTTTTGGTTACAGTTGTCATTGTTGCTTAGCTGGCCCAGGCCAGGTTCAAACCTACCACCCTAGGTGTAATATGGCTGGTGCCCTGCCAACTGAACTATAGAAACCGCCAAATTTGGTCTTTTTGAAATATCAAGACCACTGAAAGTCTGAAAAAGACATATTAGGCTTATTTGGTATGTTAAAAATGTATAGGAAATATTGTCAAATATGAAATGGTGGTTAATTTTGTGTGGCTTATAGTTATATGTATGTTCCAATATTATAAAATATTGATCTTAGTGTATATTGTCAGTAATAAATTTAATTTATCTCAGAAAGTGTTTTGGCTGAGTCCAAAGTTTTCCTTCAAGAGAAATATTAGGAAAAGCTGGCGAATTCTCTCCAATTCAAATTTTTGATGACTTTAGAAATTAAATACTGTTGGGCTAAAAGCAAACTTCTAGAACTTTAATCAGAAAGCTAACATGTCCATGAGTATTACTAACCTAACTTCAAACAGAACAGAAATCAGTTACATGGAACTGGGCCGGTTTATTATAGCTTTTTGTTTGAAACATTGCTAATTATTTCTGTGTTCTGTTTTCCAGAAGTCAAGAAAACCATTTTCTATCTTTTAAGCTATTGGTTGCTTTCAGTAATGTATATACTTAATAGGCAGAATTTGAAACATTTATTTTTTTCTCGCTCCTTGATTTTAATTTGAAAAACATTTGTAAGTATTCTTAATTTCTGTCTGACAATACAGTTATTTGCAAAAGTTCAATAAGAATCTGTTTTGTTCTATAGGACATGATGAAGGCACTGGTTATTTTACCAAGGCTTTGACTGGAATAGCATGTTCAGAGGTGTCCAGACTACATAAGGAATTAAGGTTGGCTTTGTAAGGCCAATAAAAAAGCCCCTTGGAAAAACTGGCCAGATACCTATCAATAACGTTTCCTGATCTGTGGTAAGTAACAAAGGTGGCTTTCTAAATGGTTTAATTTTCCTACACTGAATTCAACCTCGACTTTGTCCCTGTCAGTGTAAGGGAGCCAGAAAGCCACAAACATATGCAAGGTAGCTGAGGTCATGCAGAAGCCAGATGAAAGCCCTGGGATTTTCTGTGAAAGACTGTATGAAACATATAGACTAGCCAAACCATTGTATGAAGTTACAAAGGGGGAAGAGAATGGGCCATTTGAGTAAAAATCTGGCCAGCCAAAAGCCTTTAAGAGGCTAAAGGAAAAACAGCAGGCAGGCCCTACTGCTAGGCCTCCCTGACCTGGCCAAGCCTTTAGAACTGTACATATCAGGAAAAAAAGAAAAACAAAAAAACAAACAAAAAAAACAGCTGGGGGAGTACTCACCCAGAATGTAGCATCCTGGGCAAGACTACTTGCTTATCTCTCTAAGCAACTTGCTGGGGTCTCAAAAGGATGGCCCCCATCCTAAGAACACTTGAAGCCACTGCCATGCTGATGCAAGAGGCTGATAAGTTGACTTTGGGACAAAACTTAAGAGTCTGGGTACCATATGCAGTGGTCATTCTTATTTATTTATTTATTTTGAGATAGAGCCTCAAGCTGTCAGCCTGGGTAGAGTGCCGTGGCATCACAGCTCACAGAAACCTCCAACTCCTGGGCTTAAGCGATTCTCTTGCCTCAGCTTCCCAAGTACCTGGGATTACAGATGCCCACCTATACAATGCCCAGCTATTTTTTGGTTGCAGTTGTAATTGTTGTTTGGCAGGCCTGGGCTGGATTCAAACTTGCCAGCTCTAGTGTATGTGGCTGGTGCCTTAGCTATTTGAGCTACAGGAACCAAGCCAACAGTGGTCACTCTTATGAACACCAAAAGAGATACCAACTCATGCCTCACCAAATATCAAAGCTTATTGTGTAAAAATCTGAGGTTAACCAAGAGGTTTTAGAGGTTATATGCATGGGGCCATGCACTTAGGACAAAGGCAACAGAAAATTAAGAGGCTTCTGGGGAGATAATTTTACATTCCCCTATTGGCCACTCTTGGCAAGAAAGTCAGCCAGCATTGTGTGGCATACAACCAACTCAATGCTACACAGGGACTATCTCTGCCACCTGAAATTCAGTCTTACAGGGAAGCCCCTTTTAAAGATGTATAAATGGGCTTGGTACCCATAGTACAGTGGTTACGATGCCAGCCCCATACACTGAAGCCTGTGGGTTCAAGCCCAGCCCAGGCCTGCTAAACAACAATGACAACTGCAACAGAAAATAGCCGAGTGTTGTGGTGGGTGCCTGTAGTCCTAGCTGCTTGGGAGGCTGAGGCAAGAGAATCACCTAAGCCCAAGAACTAGAGGTTACTGTGAGCTGTGATGCCACAGCACTTTACTGAGGGCAACAAAGTGAGACTCTGTCTCTAAAAATATAAAAATAAAAACAAAGATGTACAAATGGAGTATACTGAGTTGTCCAGATATGGAGGAAACAGTGCTTACTAGTTCTGGTCTGCACATACTTGGAATAGGTGGAAGCCTTCCCCACCAAGATGAAGAGGGCTCCTGAAGCAATAAAAGTGTTGCCCAGAGAAATCATTCCATGGTTTAGGTGGCCACTCTGGCTTAAATTTGACAATGGGCTAGCCTTTATAACAGAAATAGTGCAAAGCTTTGAATAGCTAAAGCTCTGAGTATCACATGGGAACTATATGTGACATATAGGCCTCAAAGCTTGGGCAATGTAGAGTGCATGAACAAGGCCATAAGAGCAGGAATCAGTAAACTCTGCCAGGAAGCAAAGCTTAATTGGATATAGGCCTCCACCAATCCTCTGCAATTTAGCAGGGACTCCTAAAAGAACTGGGAGAGACTGAATTGAACAGGCAATTAGAAGCCATAGGAAGACTAGCAAGGAAAATCTCCATTGGGTAATTAATCGTGTTCTGTTTAGTCTTTTGTGTCTGTACATCTTTTCTCTCTAGGGGATCAAGGGGATCAAGTCTAGGTCAAGGATCAGAACCCAGCCCCCCTCAAACCAAGGTAGAAGGGACCCTACACCATCATCCTGACCACATGGACAGCAGCAAAGGTGGAAGGGATCCTCACCTGGATTCATCACAGCTGGCTGAAGAGAGCTTCACTGCCCCGTGGGAAGCAAAACTAACTTTTAAGATGGTCAACATGCCCTGCTCCAGCCACATATTGGGAGCTGGCTAGTCAATGCACACATGAAGCCTAAGGAAGCTCCTCACGGGATTTGTCTTAATTGGACTTTAGACTTTGGGAAAAGGGGAAGAGGGATGTGATCTATAGACCCACATGACTAAAATAGGACAAAAGGTGACTCCTTTATTGCTATTATGAATACGAAGGCACCCAGAAGGCAGCTTGCATTCATAATCAAACACAGTACTCAATATGTGACACAGGAAAAAGTGACGACCCATATATATGTTAGCTCCCCATGATGGTACAATTAAGGCCTGGGTTGAGAATCCAAGAGGAGTCAGAGTCCCTGAAATCTGAATACTGGTCCAGACCAGTGAAATAGGAAACCCCAGCCAGGTGACTCTGAATTTGATGCCTGCAACACCATGTGAACATGCTGCAGCAGAAGGAGCTGGGAAAGAAACTATAGGACAGATCAGAAATACCTCTATGCCTTCCAGGGGTCCTCAAACTGCAGCCCGCAGGTCACATGAGGCGGTGTGATTGTATTTGTTCCCGTTTTGTTTTTTTTACTTCAAAATAAGATATGTGCAATGTGCATAGAAATTTGTTCATAGTTTTTTGTTTTTGTTTTTTTTTAACTATAGTCTGTCCCTCCAACAGTCTGAGGGACAGTGAACTGTCCCTGTCCCCCTGTTTAAAAAGTTTGAGGACCCCTGCTTAGATTTTGTAGAAAAGTGCTGTAAAGTCAAATGTGAAAAGTGAAAATGTATAATAGCACCTGAGACAGTGAGGACTGCAGCAGAAAAAAATGTGCTCAAAAGAAGTAGTGAAAACAAATTGCTCCACAGAGTCAATGTAACCCCTGAAGCCAGTCAAGCTGGTATTGATATTGCTGATATTGAGACCCCAAATTAAAATACGTATGAAGTCTCAAAAGGGGGAAATGAGAGAGGATACCCGGGAAGGTGAGGTCTAGCAGGTTCTAGGAGAACAGAGGTCTTCTTTAGGAGACTCCAAGGATGGACTCCAAGACTCTAGGTTCTAGGAGAACAGAGGTCTTCTTAGGGAGACTCCAAGGATACACCTGCAGGGTCCATGGTGACTCAGCTGTTGGGAATTTAAGTCTATCCTGGGACCTGGAAATTTCCGCTTCTGTGAAAACCTGTAGTTCTATGGGGCCTGGAACAGCTTCTCCCACTTGATTCAAACTGACCAATGAGAAAGGTACCCATGGGTTGGAACTTTTTGAATGGAGATAAAAAAGGAAAAGATCAAGCCAGTCAGGGAGCATGGCCATTTTGAATTCTTCTATGCTCTTAGCTCCACTGGCTGAAAAAAAAGCCTTTTTCCTCTTAAACATGGTGTTTGAGTGCTCTTTCTCTCCACTGGGCCTCATCTTCCTGCAATACTGTGAGCTGTGATGACACCATGATACTCACCCAGGTCAACAGAGGGAGACTTTATCCCAAAACAAAATATCTGCATGTACACACTAGACAAACAACTATATGGTCTGGACAGACCTGCATATCTATATGCCTCAAGAGGGAAACTACCATTATGATCCTCAATGCAGCAGGCCCTGCCCAGGAGACCCCCACAAGGGATTTTACCTGAGACTCCAACCCTCATGTGATCCAGGGGAATGACAGAGGTTCTTGAAAGTGACGCAGGGATTCAGTGAGATAACTTACAGGTCTTAGCATTGAACTACTCATAGTAAGTTTTCAATAAATGCCGAGTGCTCTTCTCTTACTAAATTAAGAGAAACTTTTTTTTTTTTTTTGAGACAGTCTCACTTTGTCCGTGGAGTGCCATGGCATCATATCTCATAGCAACCTCAAATTCTTGGGCTCAAGAGATACTCTTGCCTTAGCCTCCCAAGTATCTAGGACTACAGGCACCAACCACAATGGTCCAGCTAGTATTGATTTATTTATTTAGAGACAGAGTCTAGGTCACCCTTAGTAGAGTGCCGTGGCGTCCCAGCTCACAGCAACCTCAAACTCTGGGGCTTAAGCAATTCTTTTGCCTGAGCCTCTTAAGTAGCTGGGACCATAGGCGCCTGCCACAACACCTGGCTATTTTTGTTGTTGTTGTTGTTATTGTTGTTTTTAGCAGGCCAAGGCCGGGTTCAAATCTACCAGCCCCAGTGTATGTGGCTGGTGCCATAACCACTGAACTATGGGCACCAAGCCCCAACTAGTTTTTAGAGATGGGTTCTCTCTTGCTCAGGCTGGTCTTGAATTCCTGAGCTCAAAAGATTCACCTCCCTCAGACTCCTGGAGTGGTAGGATTACCCTGCTAAGAGATACATTTTGATGAAAATACCCAATATGAGAGAGTAAGAAAATTAAACTGACGCCTTCCTCACTGCTGCTGATAGTGCTGACTTGATAATGTTCTTTGTCAAGTTCTATTGATGACTGATTTATTACAGTAAAGGATACAAACCAAAATTAGCAAAGGGAAAAAGATTACAGGGAAAAGACATGGGGAGACCAGGTGCAGGTGTCAAGAGATGTGTCCCTGCAGAGATATTCAGAGCATGCTTCCTTCCTCCAGGGACAAACTGACAATGCACATACTTTGTGAGGTTTCACAACTGAAATAGCCCAGTGCCTGGCTTCTTCTGGGGGCTGGGGATTTGACAGTTCTTTTGAAAAGCAACTCAGTAGTATGTGGAGTCTGAAAAGCGGTCCTACCCTGTAACATGGCAATCCCACTTGTATGACTTGATGCTACAGAGAAAAGGCAAAGCCAGCCATTGACAGAGATGTGCTGGTATTAATAAGAAATTAGAATCTAAATGGAAACAGGATGTGAGAGACTACTAATGCAGAACATTTCCACTAAAATAAAATGTGAAAGAAGCAAAAATACAGGAATTTTATGAAAATAGGCATGACAGTCAATCTCAGGAAATACACGAGTAGAGCTGCACAACTAATCTTTTCCTTTTTCTAAATTTTGTGTAAAGTGGCTAAGTTTCTTCTGTAACTGTTTTAATGAAGGACATTTCTTCCCTTTTCATATAGAAATGAAAACAGGTCCTTATGTTTACACTGGGCTGCCATCCACCTGCTGCTTACCCCATACCCTTAGAGGTGGAAGTCATTAAAGTCAGGTGCTGGGGTTCACGCCCTTTTCTCCTGGCTCATACCCCCTGTTGACTCCCAGTCCCTACACAGTTCTGTGCAAGCAGAAATTCAATGAATGCTACTTAAACAAAAATATAAAAATATAAAACTTGGCCAACCAAAAAGGAATCGATTTGTAAAGGAAGTGAGTTCTTAAAAGAGTAGCCAAAAAGGACAGTTATAGAAAAGATTTCAAAATATATATTTTTTCTCTTCTTTCTTTTTTTTTTTTTTTTTTTTGAGACAGAGTTTCACTATGTCACCCTTGGTAGAGTGCCGTGGCATCACAGCTCACAACCACCTCAAACTCTTGGGCTTAAGAATTCTCTTGCCTCAGCCTCTCAAGTAGCTGTACTACAGGCGCTCACCACAACGCCCGGCTACTTTTTGTTGTTGCTGTTGTAGTTGTCATTGTTCTTTGGCAGGCCCAGGCTGGGTTCAAACCTGCCAGCCCAGTGTATGTGGTCAGCGCTCTAACTGCTGAGCTATAGGTGCTGAGCCCAAAATATTTTCTTAAAGAATGACAAAATTAGTACAGATCTGAACATTATCATAATCAGTGTTATCATCAGGTTGGCATACACCTTCTCTGAGGGGGCAGTGCAAGTGGGGCAGAGGGAGTGAAACTCTGGATATGAGTGGAGACTGGGCTGCAGACCCTGCTCTTCTGCCACATCCTCACTGGGTGACTTTGGTCAAGTAATGAAACCTCTCTGGGCCTCAGTTTATTTATCTGTAACCTAGGGGTAAAAATAGCACCCACTTTATAGGGTTGCAGGGAAGACCCTGTATTGAGAAGACTGCCTGTGACTTAGCAAAGGCTTCTAAATGCTTGTCATTCTCCCTCAGGACTGATACTAGAGAGACCTGACTTCTGTGCACAGGTCTGGGAGGGGGAAGGCTCTAAAATAACATCTTACAGAGGCCGCCCCCTTCACAACTATGTGGACTTTTGTGCACAATGCCCACTTCTACACTGCAATAGACTGAATGTTTGTGTACCCCCAAATTCGAATACTAAAATCTTCACCACCCCTCAATGTGATGGTTCTAGAAGGTGGAGCCTTTGGGAGGTGATTAGGTCTTGAGGTGGAGCCCTCATATATGTGACTTCATTTAGAGATCCCCAGAGAGCTCTCCTGCCCCTTCCCCCCACTGAGGACACAGCATGTAAAGTGCTATCTGTAAATCTGGAAGTGGGCTCTCATCAGACACCCAGTCTGGCTGCGCTTTGGGTTTTTTTTTTTGTTTGTTTTGTTTTGTTTTGTTTCTGTTTGTTTTTTGTTTTGAGACAGAGTCTCACTTTGTCACCCTCAGTAAAATACCATGACGTCATAGCTCACAGCAACCTCAGACTCTTGAGCTCAAGCGATTCTCTTGCCTCAGCCTCACTAGTAGCTGAGGCTACAGGCACCCGCCACAACGCCCAGCTATTTTTTTAGAGACGAGGTCTCGCTTTGACTCAGGCTGGTCTCGAATCTGTGAGCTAAAGCAATCCACCTGCATAGGCCTGTCAGAGTGCTAGGATTAAAGGCGTGAGCCATTGTGCCTGGCCTCTGATTGTGCTTTGATCTGGGACCTCCAGTCTCCAGATCAGCTATGGTTTGTGTTGTTCACCAGTCACCTGCTGTGTGGCGTCTTGTGGACTGAGACTTACCAGGCTCCCCAGGTCTTCTCGCTGGCTTAACTGCTGGCTTAACTGCTGGCTTCGCTGCGGGCTTCGCTGCGGGCTTCACTGCGGGCTTTGCTGCGGGCTTCGCTACCGGCTTCGCTGCGGGCTTCGCTGGGGTCTTCGCTGCGGGCTTCGCTGGGGTCTTCGCTGCGGGCTTCGCTGGGGTCTTCGCTGCGGTCTTCGCTGGGGTCTTCGCTGCGGTCTTCGCGGCTGGCTTCGCTGGCTTTGCTGGCTCTGCTGTCCAGGGCGCTTTCCCTTTCTCTAATAAGGTGATCACATTTGGCCTCCGACTAGAGAGACCTGTACAAGAGACAAACATGGGAATTGAGCACAACGTGGAGACTGAAGAATTCAGAGCCACACCCTGTGTAAACAGGAGTGAGGGTTTATTAGCAGGAAGGGAGCACGCAGTATGCCAAGGGCCGCTAAAGGCTGGGGAGTGTGTGATGTGACGTACCTGTGGGCTCCATCCCTTTTTCCTGACACTCAGCTCCTAAAACCTTTGGTATCTCCATACAGATGAATCTTTATGTATGCTAATGAGGCGACTAGGGTCGGGGGCTCCTGTCCCTAAGGCCTCCAGACTGGGCTGGTTGCGGACTGGGCTGGTTGCTGAAGGAACCAACCCTGTGATCAGAGGGTTGGCACATCAGCTCCACCTCCCGAGATCCGGGGGTGGGAGGAGGGGCTGGAGGTTGAGTTGATAACCGATGGCCAATGATTTAATCCGCCTTGCCCATGTGATGGAGCCTCCATAAAACCCCACAAGCGCTGCACTGGGAGAACTTCCGGGTTGCTGCGTAAGTGGAGCGCAATGCAGTACCCGCAATGCAGTACCCGCAATGCAGTTGTACACGCAGCCAGGGTAAGGAGGCCCCGCACCCCTCCCCCATACCTTGCCCTCTGTACATGTCCCAGCTGGCTGCTCATCCTTCACACTGAACTGGTAAATGTAAGTAACATGTCCCTGGCTCGGCGCCCGTTGCTCAGTGGTTAGGGCGCCGGCCACATGCACCGGGGCTGATGGGTTTGAACCGGCCAGGGCCTGCTAAACCACGACAACAATAACAAAAATTAGCCGGGCGTGTGACGGGCGCCTATAGTCCCAGCTACTTGGGAGGCTGAGGCAAGAGAATCGCTTAAGCCCAGTTGTTTTGAGGTTGCTGTGAGCTGTGACGTCACAGCACCATACGGACGACATAGTGAGACTCTGTTTCAAAACAACAACGAACACGTCCCTGAGTTCTGTGAGCAGCTCTAGCAAATGACTGTACCAGAGGACAGGATCATGGGAACCCAGAAATCTGATTCTCAGCTCTATGGGACTTTCCTCTGAGTTCTAAAATGCCCAAATCCATCCTTTTGTCCCCCTGGCCCCATGGATGATGGCAGCCTCCAGCAGTTACTATCTCTGCACTATGTCTGTGAACTAAAATAAAAATCTTAAGTCCCCAGTCAACTGAATGGACTCCTCTTGGCTAAGGGGACTCCAGAACTTAAAACTGAGTTCCTGAGCATGAGGAGAAGGGAAGTCAGGCACACTTGGTCATGTCCCCTCCCTTGACAGCAATAAGATAATAAATCATTAACATGATCTTAATAATAAATCAATAACCCCATGCAAGGTGAAGCTTAGCCACACCTGCAGGCCATTATTTTACTTAAATCATTTGAATTTTGGCAAATGTCTGGTGGGTCATCTCTGATTAACAGACAATTTAAAACATTCTGAGCGGACAAAGCATCATTTCCTTTAACCAATTATAAATCAAAGAATTTTTTTTTTTTTTTTTTTTTAGAGACAAGAGTCTCATTTTGTTGCCCTCAATAGAGTGCTAGTGTCACAGCTCACAGTAACCTCCAACTCCTGGGCTTAGGAGATTCTCTTGCCTCAGCTTTCCGAATAGCTGGGACTATAGGTGCCCACTGAATGGCCCAGCTATTTTTCTGTTGCAGTTTGGCCCAGGCCGGGTTCTAATCCGCCATCCTCAGTATATGGGGCTGGTGCCCTACTTGCTGAGCCACTGGTGCCGCCCAACTCGAAGAATCTTTAAACTCACCTGTAACCTGTAAGCTTTTTTGGGTCAAACCAATGTGTGCTCTTTACATAGCGAATTGTGATCTTAAATGTAATGTCTGTCTCCATGAATGTACAAAAGCAAACTGTGACCAGGCTCCCATGGGCACATTTTCTCAGAATCTCTTAAGAACATATGTGCTTCAGACCATCAGTCACATACACTTGGCTCAGAATAAACATCTTTAAATTATTTTACAGAGTTTAAATTATTTTACAGCTATTAACACATAGCACCTGTTAAATATATGTATTAAATTTTTTTAAAACAACTAGGTTGGGCTCAGTGCCTGTGGCTCAAACAGCTAAGGCACCAGCCACATACACCTGATCTGGCAGGTTCGAATCCAGCCCGGCTGCCAAACAACAATGACAGCTGCAACTAAAAAAAAAATAGCCAGGCATTGTGCTGGGTGCCTGTGGTCCCAGCTACTTGGGAGGCAGAGGCAAAATAATTAAGCCCAGGAGTTGGAGGTTGCTGTGAGCTGTGATGTCACAGCACTCTACCCAGGGTGACAGCTTTGGGGTATATACCCCAGAGAAGTGAAAACATAAGTCCACACAGGACCCTGTACATGAATATTCTTAGCAATATAGCCTAACAGCCAGAGGAAGTGGCCACATAATTGTGACTAAAGGCCCAGAATAGGTGAATCCCTACAAACAAAGTGGACTAGTGGTTGCCTAATCGTGGGGTAAAGACTGATTTCTTTTTTTTCTTTTTGAGACAGAGCCTCAAGCTGTCACCCTGGGTAGAGTGCCATGGCATCACAGCTCACAGCTATTTTTTGGTTGCAGTTGTCATTGTTGTTTGGCGGGCCCAGGCTGGGATTCGAACCCACCAGCTTAGGTGTATGTGGCTGGCGCTTTAGCCGCTTGAGCCACAGGCACTGAGCCTAAAGACTGATTTCTAATGGGTTTCTTTTGGCGGTGATAAAAATGATCTAAAATGGATTTAAGGTGATAGATACATAACCCTGTGAACATGCTAAAAATCATGAAATTATACAGTTTATATGGTGAATTGTATACTATGTGAATTATATTGCAATAACACTGTTATAAATACTTAAAAACATTTATAAATTAAAAAATTGGAGTGACCTCTGTTTTCCTGACATTAGCAAGATGGTTCTGGATTTTGGGGGAGGGAGGGCCTTACCAAGGGAGACCAGGTTCTGGTAGTTCTCCAACATGACCTCTTGGTACAAATCTTTCTGGGTGGAGCTCAGACATTCCCACTCCTCCTTGGAGAAGTAGATGGCCACATCCCCAAACGTCACCGGTGCCTGAAATGGAAAATCACAGGTCCATTTACCATGGGCTCATTTGTGCTTCCACTTTGCTGGAGGAAACAGTAGACTCTGCCCACACAGGGAGGGAGCGGGGAGAAACACAGGGTGCCAGGAATTATTTGGGAAGTATTTTGGCTTCTAAGGCCAAAAAGAGCAGGTGTAGTAAATAAATTAAATACAAAAAAATGCAATGTGACAGCTGTTATTAAAGACCATGTTGCATAAAGACCATAACTTGGGACTACAGGTATTTGCAAAGCTGAGACATTTTTGTAAATGTGTGACTACATGGCTCACTTAGTGCTGATGCTAACTAGTGACAGAGGCACTACCAGTGGCAGCAGAGAATGTGACAGAGGAGGAAACTGAGGCCCGTTGAAGGTGTGGTAATTATTGCAGGTGTTATAACTGGCAAATAGGGACACTGGGGCTTAACCCCACTCATGACTGAAACACCTAGGCCCATGCACTTTCAGAAGGGTATATATTATACATGAATATATATAATGAATATATTATACATGGCAAGAGGTTCTGTGAGGGTGTCAACAAGGTAACCAGTTGATCTTAAGACAGGGAGACCTTAAAACAGGGAAATTAGCCTGCTCTTGACATATCTGGCTTGGTTACTTTTTGTTGTCAGCCTGAAGTTGGAAAAGAGGCCTGCGTGGAAAGCATCAGAAGGAATTTAGTTTGGTCAGTGAGTGACCAGTGATCCTGGAAGAGGACTTGAGTCCCAAATGAGAATGCAGCCATCTGACACCTGGTTTCAGCCCTGCAGAGGACCTAACCAAGCCATGAACTAGCATGGTAATAAATGTGTCCTGTTTGGAGCTGTCAAGATTTGTGGCTCATTTGTTGATGGCAGCAAGATGGAGCTAATGTACATAACTCTAAGGGCAAAACACTGCACTCGTGATGCTGTTGTAGAAACCACGGGGTTATCTGTAGTGGTGAAGTGTGCCGACCACAGGAGAGTGAGTGAACTGCCTCACTACCTGGCACCAACACATTCAACAGAAGGTTATGGGATGCCTCTCAGACTTGAGACTGAGTTAGATATCCTTCACATAAACAAGGAGAAACTAAGTGTCACAATGCGATTAACTCTGAAGTATGCATTGAATCCCTCTCTGCCTCGGCAGGTCCCCATCGGGCATTCATCTCTACCCTGAGAAGCCTCAGTGGCTCTCATCTTCCCTGCAGGAAGGACATCTCACCTAGCACTGGCAGAGCCCTAGGAGGTGCTGAATGGACCTCATGCGCATAGTGAGAGAGACACTGAGCCCTTCTTAGGCTCCTGCCCTCCATAGAGGTGGGAATAAACCAGGGGCCAGGTCCTAGATGGGTCTCTGACAGGGTGGAGGTCTCCATGGAAAGGAAACAAGTGGTCCATATCTTACAAGACAAGACAGATGATTCCTAAAGGAAGAGGCTTCATCACTTACCTTGGATTTGGATTTTCCTCTTGTGGTAGGCATCCTTTTCTCTCTCTTTGGGGTCCTCTTTCTGAGAGGGACAGAGTAGGGGAAAGGCAGGGCTGGAGGGGAAGAGAGGTCATGAGGCTGACTGGGCCTTTTGAATGGTCCCAGAGCCCACAGGCCCTGGACACACACACACACTCACAACATCTGGAGTATTCATGTCACTTCCCAGGTTCAGGGAATGGTATCACCAACACTACTCCTAAAATCACAGCAGGCTCTCAGTCAGGGGGCAAATGAGGGCTGTGCAGACACCCGGTCATCCATTTAAAAAAACATTTTTTTTTTCTTGACAGTCTCTGTCAATCCAAGCTGGAGTGCAATGGCATGATCACAGATCACTGGAACTTCAAACTCCTAGGCTCAGGCAATCTTCCCACTTTAGCTTCCCGAGTAGCTGGGACTACTGGTGCCTACTACCAAATCTGACTGATTAAAAAAAAATTTGTAGGGACTGAGTCTTGCAATTTGCCTAGGCTGATTGTGAACTTATGGGCTCGAGCAATCCTTCTGCATTGCCCTTCCAAAGTGCTGGAATTACAGGTGTGGACCACTTTGCCCAGCCCTGGTCATCTGGCAAGTACTGAGTGCCTAGGACAGGCGTCCTCAAACTTTTTCAACAGGGGGCCAATTCACTGTCCCTCAGACTGTTGGAGGGCCGGATTATAGTTTAAAAAAAAAACAACTATGAACAAATTCCTAGGCACACTGCATGTATCTTATTTTGAAGTAAAAAACAAAATGGGAACAAATAGAATTCACTCTGCTTCATGTGGCCCACCGGCGGCATTTTGAAGTCCCCTGGCCGTGGAGGTGTCAAGAGGCAGACCCAGGTGGAGGGAACTGGGCAGCAGATTAGAGGGCAAAACTGCCAGCTTCCATGAACCTTACATCCTGGGAGGGAAAACAAGTCCATATACTCATAAAACACAATAATGGCCAAGGAATGGCAGGGGATAGTGATGGGGTGGTTGGAGAAGGCCTCTCTGAGGAGGCAACATCTAGCTGAGGTCTGAATGTAGCAAGTTTGAGCCACATAGGTGTCAGAAGAAAAGCAGTCTGGGTTGGGGCAAAAGTGTAAAGGCCCTGGGGCAGGCACAGGCTTGGAGTGTGGAGGGACCAGATCAGGAAGTTGGTGGTGAACAGCTTGGTTCTGATCTCATGTATGACAAGACATACAGGGACAGAAGGGGGAGCTGAGCAGGAGTGACACAATTTGACTTAACATTCAACAAAAATTTGGGGAGTGGCTATGTGGCAAATAAACTATGTGTGTTGGGGAGAAAGCAAGGGCTAAAGAGGGAATTCTTTGGACAGCTGTGCAGAAATCTAGGGGGAAGATTATGGCAGTGTAGATGAGGGTGGGCAGAGTGGAAGAGGTAAGATGTGGTCAGATTTTACCTCCTTGCAGAGGCCTCTCTATCCACCTGTCCAAAAGTATCTCCACCCTGAATCAGTCTACCCCCGTGCTATCCAAGGGGAATTGCACTAGCCACATGCAACAACAGAGCTCTGGAAATAAGACCAGTGCAACTGAGGCAGTCATGTGAATTTAGTCTCAAGCAATGTACCATTTAAACAATAATTAATAAAAGTTAGTTATTGTTAAAATTATTAAGGCCAGGGGAGGTGGCAAACACCTGTAATCCTAGCACTCTGGGAGGCTGAGGTGGGTGTATCACTTGAGCTCAGGAGTTCAAGAGCAGCCTGAGCAAAAGCGGGACCCCATCTCTAATAAAAAAAGAAAAAATTAGGCTCAACACCTGTAACTCAAGTGGCTAGGGCACCAGCCACACACACCAGAGCTGGCGGGTTTGAATCTGGCTCGGGCCCACCAAATAATGACAACTACAACCAAAAAATAGCCAGGCATTGTGGCAAGCACCTGTAGTCCCAGCTACTTGGGAAGCTGAGGCAAGAGAATTGCTTAAGCCCAAGAGTCACCCAGGGTGCCAGCTTGAGACTGTCTCAAAAAAAAAAAAAAAAAAAAGAAAGAAAAAAAAGAAAGAAAGAAAAAGAAAAAATTAGCAGGGTGTGGTGGTAGGCACCTGTAATTCCCAGCTACTTGGGAAGCTGAGGCAGGAGGATCACTGAGCCCAAGAGTTTGAGGTTGCTGTGAGCTATGATGAAGCCACAGCATTCTACACAGGGCAACAGGGTAAGAATCTGTCTCAAAAAAAAAAAAAAAAAAAAAAAAAAAAAATTAAAAATATTATGAATTTGGGGTGGCGCCTGTGGCTCAAAGGCCACGCTGGCCCCATATGCCGGAGGTGTAGGGTTCAAGCCCAGCCCTGGCCAGAAGCTGCAAAAAAAAAAAAAAAAAAAAAAAAAAAAAAAAAAAAAATATATATATATATATATATATATATGAATTTAAAATGCTAAACTGACACTCAAATGGCAAATTTTATGAAATTTAAGTACAGATCAGATAGCACTGATGAAAATTAAGGGTCCTGCTTGAGATGGCCCGTGTGTATAAAATTTACATATGATTTTGAAGACTTAGCATGAAAAGGGAATGTAGAATATCTTATTGATGGCTGTTTATATTGATTACATATTGACATGGTAATATTTTAGATGTAGTAATTTAAATAAAATGTGTTATTAAAATTAATGATTAATTTCTGCCCCTCCCCCCATTTTCAATGGGGCTATTGGCAAATTTAAAATTAGATGTCATACACTATGCCCCTATGGGACCTTGCCCCTCCACACCATGTCATCTGTTGTCCTTTCACTTCATTTTCTTTACAGCACTTGCTGCTTCCTGAGAACAGCCTGCTGATGTGTGTTTATGTGGTTAGTACCCCTCACACCTCCCACACGGGGCTTGATGAGAGCAGGGACCTGAGGGACCCAGACTGAGACCCATCTGCCACATGTATGACTGGATTCAGTGGCTGCGTCATCCATGAGGGGGAATTCACCCACCCTCCGCTGAACACCCCCCCCCAACCTTTTGGTGGGCCACTTCACAGCCCTCTACACCTGTCTTTTGGAGAAGGGCAGGAATGGGGACATACTTTTTATTTTCCTCATGGTGGAAACCTTGCAATGTTGAGAAGAGTAAAAGAATAGCACAACAAACTCCCGATTTAACAAAACTTTGTAACATGTTTTAAAAAATGGAACTGGTTGAAGGCCGTATGAGGACAGCTCATCCCTGAATCCTTCAGCAATTTTACTCTTCGCCAGTAACGATGTGCGTTCTTCCGCTGCAGCAAAGCGTGGCTGTGAGTATGGCCACAGGCTGAGTCCCAGGCTGGCCCCAGGAGGGGGCTGCATCAGCCTCACACAGCAGAGCCAATGAGCAGTCGGTTCTACTACAGGTGGGGCGGAGGTCCGGGTCTTAGCAGGAGCAGCTGCGGGGGTGGGAGATGTGGGGGGTGCTCTCCAACCCCTAGGTGGCACCTTGCACCACACACCCTCTCCTTTGTGGCTCTCACAGGCTGGAGGGTGGGTTCCCCTGCGCTTGAACCGTGGTCCAGGAGGGCCCTTAAATAAGACTGTACCACACAGGCTACACCAGGAAGGTCCTTAAATAACACTGCGCCACACAGACCGCCCTGCGCCACGCCAAGCCCGGTTGAGCCAGCCTGGGCCCGGAGTGGGGGGCCAGGTGCGCAAGGGAATTAGTGATCACTGCAGTCCAGAGTCACCACCCATCCCTCATCCCCTCCCCGCCACCCCCGCGAAGGATATCCACATCCAGATCCCAGTACCCACGAAGGTGGCACCTTATGCGGCAAAAGGGACTTAGCAATTTGATTCGGTTAAGGATTTCGGGGTCAGGAAATTGGTTTTTCCTCTTTTCACACCACAGCCACCAGCCACACAAAGGACTTCTGTGAACAGGTGTCTGAGGATCTCTCCCCGCACACCAGACGCGCCATCACTTCTGCAGTGGAGACAAGCTGGATATCCTCCTCTTTATCCTAACACTACCCGGAGGGTCCCAGGGTGGCCCCCCGCCTCCCCATCCCCAGGTGCCAGCCAAGTCCAGGCCTCCGGAATTTCTGATCTGGCTTCAAATTAGGTACCCCTGAACCCCCTCTTCGGGTTCCACTAATTTGCTAAAATGGCTCACGGACCTCGGGGAAATACGGATGCTTACCGGGGTATTATAAAGGATATTACGGAGGATCAGACAAGATGCGCAGCGCGATGCGTAGTGGAGGTGGCTCCCACCCTCCGGGAGCCCGCTCCGTTCTGCGGTCCGGAAGCTCTCTGAGCGCGGCTTTTTGGGGTTTTTATGGAGGCTCCGTTACGTAGACATGATTGATCCAGGGGCGTCCAACCGCGGTGAGCCTGGCCGTGCGCGCTCATCTGCGGTGACGGATCTGCGCCAACATTACGCATGGACCTATTTCTCGCTCATGAGCTGTTGTTAGTGCGTGTGTGTTTAATGTGGCCCCAGTCAACTCTCAGACAAGCATTTGCAGCCGGCCACGGCCACGGCCACGACCACAGCTGGACGCCCCGGAACTCTCCGCCACTGCGGTGGACCCCACCTCCGCCCCGCCCTCCCAAGAGGCTGGAAGTCCCCACCCTCTTGCCTCCTGTTCCGGTGACCGGCCCCTTCCCGAAGCTTCCCAGGCTATGCCGCAGTCTACTCATTAGCATACCAACAGACGCCACTTTGGAGATTCAAGGATTTCAGGGGTTGTACATGGTAAAACAGGGCCAAATGCATTATTTCACATCACCGGGGTCCCGAGTTTCCAGGTCGGCTCCTTCCCAGAACGCCGGAGGGTCAGAAAGAGGGTGGAGGATGCTGGCCCTCGGGCTGGGGAGATGGAGGAATGGAACGCAGGTCCCTGCTGACACCACATCATACTTCTGCCTCTCATGGCTGTAAGAGAATATGTGAATATCATTTGAAGATCTTAAGTTCGTGATAATTTGTCACAACTGCAACGAGAAATGAACGCAGCTACCATTCCATCATTTCTTCACAGTCCTCACCCCCAATAAATGGGCTTCTTTTGCCCTGTCACTGACCTGGTGGTGAAAAAACCAGTGCAATTCAGGGCAATTGGGGAGAGATAAAGAGGTTGGCTGGAACCCTGGACACCAGCTTTGCCTTTGGTCTAGACTCTGAGACACTGCACAGGCTCAGAGCCCTGCCTTGTTTTTGGCAGGAGGGGCCAGGAAGCCCTGAGGGGTAGTTAACAGGTCACTCTGGAGTGAGACCACACACAGAAGTGATAACTGTTATTAGCTGTGTCATCTTGGGCAAGTTACTCGACCTCTCTGTGCCACAGAAACCTCAACTGTTAAACAGGCACAATACAGAACTTACTTCTGGGGTCTTGGGGATGATGAGTCAAATTCAGGTCCTATGACCCTCTTCCTCCTTGGGCTTCCTTTCTGGACCCTGGGTGGGCTGGCACACCCCACTTCAGTCCGTCACTTGCTTCAGTCTTTGCTCAAACCTCACCTCAGCAAGCCTCACCCTGGCCATTCTGGCTAACAAGAAAACCCACCCACATATCACCACTGATCACTTTCATCCCCTCCAGACTTTTTCCCTCTTATCATGGTCTAACATGCTACAGAGGTTGCTCACTTATTCTGTGTAGCAATCACTGTCTGACTTCTGTCTCCAGCCACCAAGTGCACAGCCCCAGGACTGTGTGTCCCATGTGCCTTACACCAGTAACCAGACCCTGGGAGCAGCTTGTTAGCTGTTACTGAGGGATAGAAGGTCTCCCGGTAGGAGTTAACTTTCTTTACATCAATTCTTTTTTCCACTCCTTAGGCCAGGGCAGGTGCCACTTCTCTAAGTAGGAAAGTACATTTGCCTTCTGGCTTCACCTCTTGTCCTTGACTAGACACTGCACTTTGACCAACATTCTTCTGTGTGTCACTATGTGACCTTGTGGAAGTTACTGAAGTGACACCTGGGGCCAGTTCTGTGGGCAAAGTTTATAAAAAGATGATGCTTGCTGTCTTTCTGTCCTGAGGTATATAAGTACTCAGGTACGTATGTGAATGTGCTGGATCCCCAAGGGACAACATCACCTTCTCAGTTACAATAATGATGGACTGGGCACTGTGGCTCACGTCTGTAATCCCAGCACTTTGGAGGCCGAGGTGGGAGGATCACCTGAGGCCAGGAGTTCAAGACCAGCCTGGGCAACATAGCGATACCCTGTCCCTACAAAAAATTTAAAAATTAGCTGAGTTTGGTGGCAAGCACCTGTAGTCCCAGTTACCTGGGAGTTTGAGACAGGAGGATGGCTTGAGCCCAGTAGTTTGAAGCTGCAATGAGTTATGATTGCAACACTGCACTCCAGTTTGGGCAATATAGTGAGACCCTGTCTCAAAAAACAAAACAATAATAATGTGCTGGATATTTTATATGTGATACACAATTCTTTAATCTTTAGAGCAAACCAACCATATAGGATTCATTTTCCATCTTGAGAATGAGGGAGATGACCAGCCTATTGTGACAGAGCTTTGACTGATGGAATCTGGATTTGACCCCTATCTACAACTGGCACATTCTACCCTTCTTTGTCCCCCGTGGCAGAGTCCAAGAAGTATCAGTGTGGTGAGCAGCTTCCTGAGAACATCCCTGCAGCTTCTCTTTGTTATAGCAGAATGCCCAGGACTTGGGGAAAGTTAGATTTTACTGTGTTCGGGGTGCAGAGTTATGGGTCAGTGAGAACTTGAGTAGCCTGGCCTTCAGTTTTCTCTAACTGCTCTGAGCAAGGCCTCCCTCATGTGGAAATTGGGATCAACGGGCCTGGCCTAGAACCCTAGGCACCCGAACTTTGGGTACTCTGTGTTAGATGCCAGGGCAGAGGTATGCTGGTGAATGTTGAACAAGCAGCCTGAATGGGGAATGGTGGGAGATGATTTGTGCCATTTGCCAATTCCCTGGTGTAAGTACTCCCACCATAGCTGATTGGGAGCTACTGATGTGGGCTGGAGAGGGATGTGTGCAATGGGCTTGTGTCAGCTAGCTCCAACACAATATTCACAAGGCCTCTGAGACTGAAGCACTGTTCATTTTGACCAATATCCCAGATATTGGAGAAGAGCTAATGCCTGTCTTTGGTCTAAGATGTACCCCAAAGCAGCTTCCCCATAATGGCTCTTATTTTGAAACATCAATGTGAATTTTGCATATCATTTCATAATAAACCTCAGTTCATGTTAATATAAAAACCATGCTTCGGGCGGCGCCTATGGCTCAACGAAGTAAGGCACTGGCCTCCCCATATGCTGGAGGTGATGGGTTCAAACCCAGCCCTGGCCAAAAACTGCAAAAAAAATAAAATAAATAAAACATGCTTTGGGCTGGGTCCAGTGGCTCCTGCCTACAATCCCAACACTCTGGGAGGCTGAGGTGGGAGGATCCCTTAAGACTAGCCTGAACAAGAGTAAGACCTTGTCTCTACTACAAATAGAAAAACTAGCATGGCATTGTGGCAGACACTTGTAGTCCCAGCTACTTGGAAGGCTGAGGCAGTAGGATCACGAGCCCAGGAGTTTGAGGTTGTTGTGATCTAGGCTGACACCACAGTGCTCTAGCTTAGGGAAAAGAGTGAGCTGGTATCAAACAAAAACAAAAGTAAAAACAATGTTATAAATGATTTACCAGGTAAGTCTGTCATTGGCTTTCTTCCTCCAGTTAGTTACTCAGGTAAAAATGATTGGTCCAGGAAGCTGTAAGTTGTTCGCTTTGCAGTTGTCACAGCTGTTTGCACTCAGCCATGCAACCCAAATTTGAGAAGCATGATTCTTATCCACAAAATAATTTTCTCCAAGGAATTCAACACTGATGGAGAGGAAAGAACAGCAGTTTGGTATTAGATAATTCTGGGTTCAAAACTTGCCTCTGCCAATTACTGACTGTGACAAAAGTACACAAAGCCCTAGTTTACTCATCTGTACAAAAGAATGGGGAAAACCTACCTTAACCCAGCCGTTAGGACATTTATGTGGAAGTTACTAGCAACTGGCACATAGTAGTCACTTGTCTTTCCCTTTCTAACTTAGTGTATAGTTGGACCCTGAAGAACACAAGTTTGAACTGTGTGTGTCCATTTATAGGCAGATTTTTTTCACTAAAAGATACACCAAGTATGCTGGCTCCTTCTGCCTCTTCTACTTCCTCCACCTCTGCCACCCCTGAAACAGCAAGTCCAACCCCTCCACTTCTTCCTTTTCCTCAGTCTACTCTATGTGAAGGGAACTACCAGGATGAAGACCTTAAGGATGACTCCCACTTCCATTTAATGAATACCAAATATACAGAGGGTGCCAAAAAAGTATATGAATTTTAAGAAAAGGAAAAAAAACTGTACTAAAATTGTAATACACAATATGTACTGATAACAAAAGTTGAATACAAGACATGTCGAGCAACTCTAATAATTGCAGAAGCCAAACGTGCCTTGAGTATTACAATCATCCTCTCTGGGCTTCAGCTTCCTCACCTGTCATATAGGGCCAGCAACAGTAATGACTCCACAAGGTTGTGGTGAAGGTTAAATGAGTTACAACATGTAACACACTTAGGGAAGTGTGGCAGGGGTTAATTCTAAACAAATGTTAGTTTTTATTTTTGTATTATTGCTATTACTATCAAGAGATTGGAAGCAACCAAATTGGCCACCAATAGAACATGGCTAAGTGAATATTGCATGCACATGAGATACCATGTAGACCTTAAAAGGAACAAGATAGCACCATATCAGTGTTTTTTAATTGGGGGTACTTTTGCCCCTCCAGGGTGCCTGCAATATCTGGGGACATTTGTGGTTGTCACATCTGGGGAGTCCAGGGATGCTGTTCAACCCTACAATGCACAAAGCAAAGAATTATCAGGCTAAGCCCAGGAGCTGGAAGTTGCTATGAGCTGTGACACCAAAGCACTCTAGTGAGGGCTACAAAGTGAGACTATGTCTCCTAAAAAAAAAAAAAAAAAAGAATTATCTGGCTGAAAATGCCAACCATGCCAAGGATGAGAAACACCCAAGGTATAGGGTCATAAGGTAGAAGGACACAGAAAAAAAAAATTAGAAAAAACAACACATAGGATAAATGAGTCTGAAAGGGCTCTGGAAGGATAAATAAAAAGTTGGTAACAGTGACTTTTCCCTGAAAAAAGGAACTAGGTTGCATGGCATGGGAAAGGAAACCCAACTAACTTTTCCCTTTGCATACTTTGGCATCTTGTATCAAGTACATATACCACCTCTTCAAAAGAGCAAATAAAACACAATAACAGAGAATAAAATCATGCTGAATCCCACATAACATGTAAGGGCAGGGCTGGGAACTGTGCCTGTCTCTGAGTCCCAGGCGATAGACAGTAAAGGGCTTTGAAAGGCAAGTAGTTGCATCCTCCCAAGGTGAGTATGGCTGGAACCTGGGTGGGCACATGTGTCATTGAGTTCCTGGATAGTGGCTGTGCTGCCCCTCAGAGTTGAGGTGGGTATTGGTACTGGTAAACCAGCTACTAAATGGCCCATCTGCTTTTACTGTACCGACTGTGGCCTCTTCAAAGGCCATCCCTGTCCTGAACCTGCCAGTCCCAGAGGTCAGGGACATATTCTCCAAAGACCCCAGCACAACCGTAACAGAAACAACATGAGCTTTACATGTGGGTGTTGGGCCTGCCACTTCCCTGTTTCACCTGGGAACAGATTTGATGCCCTCACTTGTAGGACAGGGCTCTGAATGTTCCTAGTGCAGGGAAGTGCAGCGATGTGGAAGGTTTTAGATAAGACATCCAATCACGAGGCATTCACATCCTCCCTGCCCTCCTCCAAATCTATTTCTTTCATTACAAGCTCCAAAGAAGCCAGGGGCACCAAGGGCACTCAGAGCTGTAGTTTTCAACCCTCAGTGTCCAGTAGAGTCTCTTGGGAACTTTCTAATAAATAGCAATGGCCATGCACCAGGCCAGATCAATTAAATCAGAATCTCCGAGAAGTCAGTCTGGTTTTTTTTTTTTTTTTTGTTGTTGTTGTTGTTTGTTTTTAAAGTTTTCCAAGCTGGTGTCAACACAAAGCTATAGTTTAGAACCACTGTCTCAGGGGCAGGGCTGGAGATCAGACCACTTACTTTTGAGGCGCAGACCTCAGTGTGGGAAGTGAAAGCCAAACTGTTAGATTCTCTGATTAAGGGATTCCAAAGAAGTCACCAATGGCGGCCACTCCTGGCTCAGAGGTTGACCAAGATGCCCGTGAGAAGTCTGGATGTTGGTTCTGAAAATAGCACCTGTCATCACCCTGTAATCCTCTCACGCTGCTTTATTTTTCAAAATATTTATTTACCTGTTGTAGATTTTGCTCTCATCTCTCCTACTAAATGCAAGTTCAGGTGATTAGGAACCTTCTCTGTTTTGCAGAGAGACTGGACAGTGCCCAGTTCAAGGTTGGCACTCAAAGCTAAGTGAAGAAGTGACTCGCTTACCCAGGCCACAGGCCATGGACACCTTTCTTCTCATCTCACATGCCATCCCTTTATCCTCTCCTCCCTATCTTTATGCCTAGGGACTGTCTGCAGTGTGCTCACATCATGGTCCTCCATACCAGTGATTCTCAACCAGGGTCATTTTGCCCCAGATGTGCCTGGCAACGTCTGGAGATATTTTTGCTCACTACATCTGAGAGGGGGGTGGTGTTCTACTGGTATGTAGTGAGCAGACCATACAGATACCACTCAGCATCGTGTGACACACAGGCTAGCTCCCTTCTCAATCCCTAACAAAAAATTACCTGGTCTAGGTGGCACCTGTGGCTCCAAGGAGTAGGGTGCTGGCCCCATATGTGAGAGGTGGCGGGTTCAAACCCAGCCCCGGCCAAAAACTGCAAAAAAAAAAAAAAAAAGTTATCTGGTCTAAAATGCCCAGAGTGCTAAGGTTTAGAAGCCCCGGCCTGCAAAGAGATGTTCCCAGATCTTGTGTCATATGGAAACACTCCTTAGTCCTTGCCACTTCCCACTTATGGTCTTGACCCTACAGGGTTCCCAGAACCATCTCCACCCAGGAAGACCCTCTGCTCCTGGCCCCACCTCCTCTGTCATGCCAATGCTTCCCTAAGTCCTCCCTAGAAAATTCTAAATCCAAGCCCCGATCTACACTTTAGAGTTATCTGACCTTTGGACCTAAAACCTTTGGCACTTACCGTAACATATTTTTATTTTCTACCTATGGATTTTATTTTCTGAACATGGGACCCCTACAGTTATGATGCTAATAATAAAAACAATGACCATGTACATGTTGCTCTCTTGTGCCAGGCACTGTTCTACTTAACGCTCAGGCATAAGCCTCAGGCTGGTTCTGTTTGCAGGTGAAATGAGGTGTGCAGCTGTTGAGTACTCTGTGAGCACTCCCAAAGTTACACCACTACTGAGGGGTGCAACCAGGAGTCACATGTATGTAGGAACAACCAACCAGGGGCACCACTGCTCCACTGGGAGATGGTCACAGTCCCAGGTACAACGTTGAAGAATGCCCAGTCCCAAGTTCAGAGACGCAAACTCCTCCAGGATTCACCACTAAAACACTACCTCTGTACCATGTCAAAGAAAAATGACCAACAGTTCTTCAGCTGACACCCACACTCAGAGTGCTATATGTGCCACGTTGTGTGGGGTGTTGCAACTATTACATTTAATCTTCCCAGTAACACCCAGGCAAGTTGCCATTGTCTTCCTGTTTTACCCAGGAGGAAAGTCTGGCACAAATGACGTTACCAGAGTAGCCTACACAGCTGTATAGTCACTCAGAATTCTCCCCACGAGGGCTCTCATTTCCACATTTACAGAGAGACACACACCAGGATGGCATAGTCACTGCTACATGCTAACCACAAAGCGAATGACAATTGGTGGCAGACATCCAAACGACACAGTCACCCCAGACTACGATTAACAGCCACGTCAGTCTGCAACACACATGCTCAGACACACACACGCCCACGCACTAGCTCCCCACAACAGCAGTCTTTGCAGCCACACTCCTGCCCAACCCTGGCTCCTGGCGGACTCTGCTGTCTCCTTTTGACACACCCCCTCACACTTTCCAGAGTGAGACGTGCGTAAGTGGTCTGACACATTTCCCTTCGCCGCACAGGTCACTCTGTAATGAACACGCAGACAGCGACATCACCACGTCTCTCAACTCGAGGTCCCTCGCACCATCACGGATATGCAACCCCCACGCGGCCGCAGAGGCACAAGCGCACGCATCGCATAGTGCCCGGCCAGAGAAGAGCCCTGGAGCGTCCAGGAAGCAACTGGACAAGCCGTGACAGCTCCACTGCACACGCGCATCGCCTAACACAGGTGCACAACCCACGCAGTCCCCCACGCAATCCGGGACACGCGCCCACACATTCAAGGTGCGACCCCAACAGCACTCCCCACAGGACAGCGGCGCAGGAGCTCCAAGCGCTTTGCCCCGCTGGCCCCGCCCCCAAACAAGGCCACGAGGTCCTCGCGCTCACGCTCTCCCGGGATCCCGCGGCCAAGCCCGGAGCCCCGCCCCTTTAGCGGCTCGCGCTACGTGCAATGAGTTCACACAGTCAGAGCCATCCTTAGGAGGCTACACAGCCCCCTCGCAAGCCCCACGCCAGGAACCCGCAATCACGCGCTCACATAGGACCTCCTTCGGTTGGGCCCCATTTCGCGCATGTTCACCAAGTCACGGGTGCCTATTCAGGCACTGAAGCCCTTCCTTGAGCTCTTTCACCAAACCCGACCTCCCCACCTCGCCGCCCTCCCCGGCTTCCATGCCAGCACGTCCCCTATTGGTAACTTCAACCTTCGACCCCTAACTCAGCCGGCTTGGGGCGGCCTCCTCCCGCGGACACGAGCGCGCACGCGCGCCTGCAATTCCCAGAATCCTTCGCGGCTCGGTTGTAGGGAACTCGGTATTGGAAGGTGAGGTGGAGAGATTTTTGAGCTGCGCTGGCTGCGATCTGTCTGGTCTGGAGACAGAATGATTCGGAAGAAGGCGGAGGGACGTTTACTTTGGCCAGGAGTGGGACTCTCGTCTGCGCTTCCTGTAAGGAGGCCCAGAGTCCATTGCGAAGCGTCTAAACTACACTTCGTAGGGGCCTCGGTGGCCCGGTTTTTCTCCGTGTGGTGTTGAGCCTGCGCGGTAGGGGGCTGGGTAGGCTCTGAGGCGACGCGGGAGTGGAAGTAGCGCGGAGGGTGTGACCCGGGAGACTCGGACACGACCCGGTATGAGGCGGCGGGCCTGGGAATGCTTCAGCTGCACTGGGAGTGAGGCGGGACGGGAAGTGGAAGGTTCGGGGGTGCCCGCCATGGCTGCGCGTGAGGTGATCGCTGCGGGGTTGTGAGTCTGTGAGGAAAGGTGTGAGGTGTGATCTCGCCCCGGCCCTCTGGGCGCGCGGATCCTGGGTTTTGATAGTACGTTTGTGTGTGTGAGGCCCAGATTGTGTTATTGTGAATGTGTGTGGTTGTAATGTGTATTCCATGCAAGTGTGTGTCACCCAATTTTTGTAGTTGTGCGCCCGTGTGTGTGTGTGTGCCCCAGCTTTTCTCATTGTGTCCATTGGGAGGGGCATAGATCTTGAACTGTATGGTCATGTATATTTGCTTAGTATCTGCACCTATTGTCCATGAGGGTAGAGTACTTGCAACAGAGATGGTACTGCCCCACAAAGCCTAAAATGTCCGCTACTTAACGCTTTAGGGCCCAGGTTTTGTGGTTCTGTTTTCTACGTGTGTATGTGTAACCACTAGTAGTGAATGTGCGCTTGTGTATGTGTGTGACACCCCGTTTTTGTGATGTGTGCATCTGTGTGGGAAACCACTGATGAATGTATATGTTTAGTCCATGGCTACGTCAGTGCAATGGCAGAATTCAGTAGTTGGAACAGCGATCTTATAATCTACAAAACCTAAAATCTTATCTGACTCTTTAGAGCTCCGTTTTGGTGGCTGTATAATGTATGTGTGTGTGTGTATAAGGCTCAGTTATTGTAGTTGTGTATGGGAAACTACTGTGTGTGTGTGTACCTGCCTGTGTGTGGAGACCCAGTTTTTGTGGCTATATAGGTGTGTGTGTGAGGGAAATCCAGGGCCTATAGTTTTACCACTGTGACTCAGTGAGTGAGCAAGTTGGGGACAAGGTATTAGGGTGAATATGTGAGGAACAAGTTTTAGTTCCTATTTCTATGATTAGATGGTAGAAGGAAAAGTATCAGCTATCAGGTATTTAGGGGTTTCATTATTATTACTGTCATAACCACTATGACTAGTAGTAATACCTGATTGCTGACTCTGGTCAAAGTTGTTTCAACAAAAATCTCCAGTTTCCAGGTGTGAACTGAGGTTCAGAAATGTTTAACATAACATAGCTAGAAAGGGTTAAGGCTGATTTTGAATCCAACTCTGACTCTAAAGCCCCTGCTCATTCTACCTAGGAGTCAAAGTTGTTTCAACAAAAATCTCCAGTTTCCAGGTGTGAACTGAGGTTCAGAAATGTTTAACATAACATAGCTAGAAAGGGTTAAGGCTGATTTTGAATCCAACTCGGACTCTAAAGCCCCTGCTCATTCTACCTAGACTGTATTCCTAGGAGCAATTTTTTTTGTGGAGTGGGAGATTATTCTGAGTAAGATAGTCAAGAAACCTCAGAATAAACCTGTTACTTGGCAGTTTCTTTGGTTTCTTTGGTTTCTGGATGCATAAAACTGAGGAAAAAGTTTTATGCATCTAGAAACTACATGGCCTAGTGCAGAGACTCCAGAGTACTGAGAATCAGTATCTTGATGAGGCCCTGTTTTGCCCATTCTTTGAGTGAAGCAACCTTCTCCCAAGATGCCCATGAGGCTTCTAAGGCATTTCCTCAGTTTAGAGCTCCCCATCAAGTTTGTCTTGGAGCCAGGTTCAAAATTGAGGCCTTGCCTTGGATTTGATCAGACCCTTTCCAACCTCCATGACCTCTGGTGATGTCCTGAAACCAACATTTGCTGTCTGAAAAGGTACTTCCCAAGGAATTCATCCATAAGCCCTAGGGTTGGGGAAGATGGGAAATCAAGAGACCCCAGGGTAGGTAGGGCTGGGGTGTGGCAGTTGCTTCAAAGTTGTGTGCAAAGGAAACTGCTACAATCCAAAGACTATTACATGTGTGTGAGTGTGTATGTTTTGCTTGCGGTTAGGTGTGACATTGTGCTTGGGGCTTGTGTTACTGAGAGAGACTATGTGGTGGTTTGGGTGTGTGGTTGTGTGATTTGCTTGCATCTGAATGTAGATGTGATTGTATAACTATGAAATTCTCAGTGTGGCTGTATGTAACTGATGTGGCTGAACTATGAAACTCAGGAGTTGAGGTATGAATACCCCAACCTTATTCCTCTGGTTCTCTCTCTTTTTTATTTATTTTTATTTTTTAAGATGAGATCTTGCTCTGTTTGGGCTAGAACACGGTGGTGTCATCAGAGTTTGCTGCAACCTCAAACTCCTGGCCTCAAGTGATCCTCCCCCTTCAGCCTCCCAAATGGCTAGGATTACAGGTAGGAACCACTATACCTGGCATTATTCCACCATTTCTGGAGGTGAGGTCAGGGCCATGTTGTGTTTGGTTCTATAGCAGTGTTCCTTCATGCTGTGGTCTGCCACAAAGAATGTACATGAGATATATAGATCTTGTTGCAATTACTCAACTCTGCTATTGTACCAAAGCAGCCATAGAGCATATATAAACTTGTAAGCATGGGTGTGTTCCAATAAAACTATAAAAATAGGTGGTAGGCCACATTTGGCCCACTACCCTTGCACTAAGGTATCCTAGCTTTTTGGACTTTAGTCATTGGAGCAAAATGTTCCCATCTCCTTCCTGGGTATTCACTTGAGTGAAGGAAGACTTAAAGTGATAAAATAGGAAGGGAATAACCATCAGGTACTCAGTATTTTCCTTATTGTCTTACAAAATTACTGTACTGTAACTCTTCTGTGTGGTCAGTACAGTTACCTCATTTTACAGATAAGAAAACTAAGATTCTGAAAGATTCAGTGATCCCAAACTATCTCCTAACCTTTGTTCAGAAAAAAAGACTTCTTTAAACAGTGATCATTGCTTTCTCCTCATAGAGGCCATGAGCTCTAGACCAGTGAGTCTTGGCCCTGGCTCTACCTGAGGAGCTTAATGAAAATAATGGTGCCTGTATCTCATCCCTGGAGATTCTGATTCAGTTGTTTTTGTTGTGGACATAGGAGGAGGTGTTTTTTATTTTTTAATTTTTATTATTTTTTTTTTTTTTTGAGACAGGGTCTTACTTTGTCATGCTCTGTAGAGTGCCATGGTGTCATACCTTAGAACAACCTCAAATTCTTGGGTTCAAGTGATTCTCTTGCCTTAGCCTCCCTAGTAGCTGGGACTACAGGCGCCCACCACAATTCCTAGTTATTTTTTTGTTTGTTTAACTGGCCTGGGCCGGTTTGAACCCACCATCTCTGGAGCATGTGGCTGACTCCCTAAGCACTAAGCTATGGGCACCCGCCAGGAAGAGGTGTTTTTTAAAAAGCTCTTGGATGATTCTGTGTGCAGCCAGGGTGAGAACCAGTGGTCTAGACCTGTGCTATCCTATATGGTAGTTACTAACCACACATGACTTTTTGTTTTTTTGAGACACAGTCTTTCTTTGTCGCCTTCGGTAGAGTACTGTGGTGTCACAGCTCACAGCAACCTCAAACTGTTGGGCTCAAACAATTCTCTTGCCTCAGCCTTCGTAGTAGCTGGGACTAGAGGCACCTGCTACAATGACCAGCTATTTTTTTGTTTGTTTGTTTGTTTAGCAGGCCAGGGCTGGGTTTGAACCCACCAACCCTGGAGCCTGTGGCCGGTGCCCTACCCACTGAGCTATGGGTGCTGCCCCACACATGGCTTTTTAATTAATTAAAATTAAACAATAAAAAAGCTTTCTTTTTTAGGTGATAAAAACGCTCTACAATTGACTGGTTGTACATACCTATGAATATACTAAAAAGCATTGATTTTTGGGTAAATTGTAAGGTATATATCCCAGTAGAGCTTTTTTTTTTCCTTCTAAATAATGGCATGGGGTCAAAAGTCAAATTGAAGTAGGTCGCAATCCTTTTTTCCCTGTTCAGTAATCATTGGATAATAGAAATCATTAGTCTGATCTATTGCAACAGAGATTCCAGCTCTGCCCAATGTGTTGCCACTTGGAATCATTTGCCATGGATAGAAAGTAAATCTCGACAAGAATGTGTAAAGAGTCATAAAGGCCCACACTTCTACACCTCCTACCTCCCTGTGCAGTGCTTCTCCAATTCGTTCTTTAATTCCAAGGCCAAGATGAACTAAGATTATAAGTGTAGCCCATTTTTCTGGCTGTCCTGAATGCCTATGCTTTATGAGCTGTTAAAATGTGATTTAAAAACATGAAAATATTAGGAAACCTTGTTGTAGGCTACAGTATATGTACTAGATAATCTGCTTGGCATTGCTCCAGGGACAGAATATTCAGTCTTCATTAATTAAATACATTTCTCCTATATCCCATCTTAAAGTACTGGACATTTGAGTTCCCCAATATGGAAAGCTGCTCAATTATAAATCATAAACTACAATTCAGAAATGGTATGAAGATGATGCTGACAGTGCTCAGTGCACTTGGATTTCTCCAACCATGATATCATTTGTTATATCTCAAGCAGTTAAGAGACACGGCTCTCCTGTCTGTCTCTTTACTATATGAGAACACAGCAAGAAGGTGACCATTTGTAAGCCAGGATGAAAGCCTTCTCCATAACCTGATCATGCTTGCAGTCTGATCTCAGAATTTGTCTCCAGAACTATGAGAAAATAAATGGGGTTTTAAGCTACCTAGTCTGTGGCATTTTGTTAAGGCAACCTAAGCAAATATATTTTTGATTTATCTGCTTATTTACTGGAAGATTCCTGTGTGTAATTGTGAACTCCATGATTCTGGAGAGCATATTTACTTTGTTATTTTACTATCTTACACAAACTTGGCATGATACTTGACACATAATAGGAACTAAAATATATATATATATTGAATAAATGAAATAATAAAATAGCCAAAGATCAAGTTTTAGAATGTTACTGTGATTTTATATCAGAAATTTCTGGTTTGAACCTTGGCTTTCAAGATTTCATTTGTTAAGAAAAGGAAGGTAAAGAGGCTAGGAAATCTAGAGGGGAGGGAGGGATCATTTTATTCAGGATGGTCAGGGAAGGCCACTTAGTAGGTGGCATTTAGCATAGATTGCTTCTTCACCTTAGCATGACTGCTTTGCTTGGCTCACATTCCAGCTCTGTCCACTGTCATTGAGGAATTATCACCAGGCAGAGAATGGGGAGGTAAAGGGGTACAGCTGGTTAGATACCCTTCTTACATGCATCTCAGTCTTGCATGGCCTTTTACCCACTGCCTGAGACATGTTGCCTGATATATTTTGTTTTATAGTAGGTAGGAAGACTCATCTAGTACAAGCCCCTCTGTCATAGCCAGAATTGCCACTCATTTGTGTGTATTATTTAGAGAGGTTAGGCTGAGAGAATTGAGTCAGGAGATCACAAGGAGACTTATAGTTTATTTGTGGGATTTTAGGGGCCTGGGTATTATAACAAAGTTATTCAGGGAGGAATATTTGTAGAAGATTTGGGGGCAGAAACAACAGGAACATGAATGAAGCTGTGGTCAAAAACACAATGAATGTCATAAATAACAAGGGAAAATGAAACATAAAAAGTGATTTCACTTACATATGTGTTAAAAAAAAAAAATACATAGTAAAACTCTTAAAAAAACAAAAGGACCACAACTAGAAAATTTAGATCTTTGGTCACTTTGTGTAGAAAGAAGAAAAATGCATTCATGGAGTTCTTAGGTGAACTTTCTGACCCAGGAACCCCTAGGAGCCTACTAGAGGTAACAGCCCTTTTAGGAGAAGTTCTCTTTGGATCAGAGTAATCAAAGACCAGAATGGAATTGAGCCACAACTAAATGAACTGCAGCCTGAGCTTGACTTGGCAGCTTCATGATTGTGTTTTTAGAGCAAACGTATTCAAGAGAATAGCAGAATTGGTCTGGGAAATTCCCTGGGGTTGCCATAGAAAAATGCTGTGACCCTAGAGTTGGAGGAATGGGGGCCACATAGTAGGCAAGTTTGATCTCCTCATGGTCAGTTGACCAAAGCTGAACTACTAGGTTGGAGACAACCTATCAGCTCCCCCTGTGGCAAATGGTGGTTCCACTTGCAGCGAGTAATAACCTACCAGATCTGTATGAATCTTTCTCAGCCTACCCAACTTTCCAAATGGAATATCTGGTCAACCCTTAGATGGGCTGTTAGGTTATCCCCACTCCCCAAGCAGAAACTTTGTATCAATCTTTTTATTTCAGGGACTAAATTCCAAGGCCTCAGAACATAAAGTACTCACACAGAGAAAAGACCCCGAGTCTTCATTACAAAGACTTCATCCTCATGCCTATGGACAAAGTCAAAACTTTGGTGGCTACTTAAGCAAGGCTTAAGAAGACAGAGCTGCCCCTTCTTCCCCTTAATTCATGATTCCCACCACCCCAATCCATCTAGGCCTAATAAGACAGACATAGGGACAGAGTCTACACCCTCAATGAGCTTCTGGTCAACCTCGTATCAGGTTCACATTATGAGCATAAGCGTGGCTTGTAATATTTCCACCTTTTGAAACTTCCTGATTGTTCTTTGTAACCAGATCCAATATAAGATCATTTTTAAAAACTGTGGGCTAAGCATAGTGGCTCACTCCTGTAATCCTAGCACTCTGGAAGACCGAGACAGGAAGATCCTTTTGGCTCAGGAATTAGAGACCAGCCTAAGCCAGAGACTGCATCTACTAAAACCAGAAAAATTAGCCTGGTGTGGTGGCGAGTGCCTGTAGTCCCAGCTACTTGGGAGGCTGAGTTAGGAGGATCACTTGAACCTAGGAGTTTGAAGTTGCTGTGAGCTGGACTGATGCCATGGCATACTAGCCTGGGACAACAGAGTGAAATTCTGTCTCAAAAAACAAAAACCAAACTTCTATGTGTATTGTGGGAAGTTCAGACTTTCTCTCTGAAGGACAGATCAAAGTCTGACATGATTTGAAAAATAATCTTAAGAGGAGAAAAAGGTATTCCTGTTTGTTGATGTACCTGTGCACATGAAAGCCATGCACAGTATGAGACTCAAAGGAGAGCTGGATAACTGAGGTTACAGAGAAAAGAGAGACTTAAGTTAGGAGAGTAAAGAAAGGATAACTTGGAAGCAAAGGTGCTCTGGTTATGCAGATAAAAGTCTCCCAGGTACCCTCTGAGGACCCCTCAGAAAAAAATGAAAGTTTCTCTGGGCTCAGTAGCTGCAGCTTAGCGGTTAGAGCGCCAGCCACATACACCAGGGCTGGTGGGTTTGAATCCAGCCTGGGCCTGCCAAACAACAATAACTATAACAGCAACAAAAATATAGCCAGGTGTTGTGGTGTGTTCCTGTAGTCCCAGCTACTTGGGAGGTTGAGGCAAGAGAATCACTTGAGCCCAAGAGTTTGAGGTTGCTGTGAGCTGTGACCCCATCACACTCTACTGGGGGCACTCTATCAGGAGTGACATAGTAAGATTCTGTCTCAAAAAAAAAAAGTTTCTCTCGTCAGTCCTTTAAAAATATAGATTTTTAGATTCTTGTGAATTCCTATAGCTGAATAAGGCAGTTAAGGGCGTAAGTAGCCCAGAAAAGTCTGTGTGCATCTCTGTTTATTTCACTGAAGTAGATTTTCTGGACAGGTGCAAATCTCCCCTGCAGAGGCATCTTTTCGAAACTATTTCTGTGGTCTGCAACCTCTTTGAATAGCCATCTTGAAATATGCCAAACAAGTATATTTTGGGATGAAATATTCTGCTTTCCCTCCATATTGATAGGAAAGTGTACTTACTTTTAGCTGGGTGTATTGCATCTGTGGTCCACATCTCATACTTCCTGGTCCTGAGTAGAAAAGACCCTGAAGAAAGAAAGATCAGTACAGGATACCTTAGGGTCTCCCTGGAAGGCAACTAACCCCCTGGTCAGGACTCTGAAGGAACTAGGAGAAATTGTGACTGCCTTGACAACCTGCTCCTTTGGTCTCCAAGAACTCAACTCCAATGTGAACTTGTTCAGAAAACAGAATTGGAAAGAAGCAGGCTAAGGTGTCAATAGTGGCCATTATATAGAATGTAGATTTTTAAAACCGTTTTAGATATCTTGCACTTTCTCTTCTTTTTCTCTGAGAGATGTTCTTCCAACTGTAAAAAGCAAAACCATGGTTTTTGGTTTTTTTTTTTTTTGAGACAGAGTCTCACTTTGTCACCCTTGGTAGAGTGCTGTGGTGTCACGGCTCACAACCTCCTCAAACTCTTGAGCTTAAGTGGTTCTCTTGATACAGGTGTTTCAAGTTCTTGGCCTCCACAATTCGAAGAATGAATTGAAGGACCTCAGATCAATGGAAGACAGGATTTATTCACAGAAACAAAGAATACAAAAACTAAAGCTCTTGACTGAGAGACCCCAGGTGGGAACAAGCTTTGTTTCCCCTTCTCCAAAGTCTGTCTCCTAGCTCTTTGCTAAGGGGTATATATAGTGGCAGGGGGTTGTTTTGTTAGAACTCAATGTTTACTTTTAGCGGTGGGTCTTCTTCAGTTATAGCCAGCTGTCTAATGAACTCTCAGGCCTTGGAAACTCACGTGAAATTCACCAGTCAGAAGTGCCTGGGAGTAGACGGCAAGGCGCCAGTGTCTCCCCTGTCTGGCCCTACTGGAGCCTCCCAGGACATCCTTGCCTATCCTTTAGCTGGCTGGTTCTGCTGCCATCTATAGCTGCACCAACAACACCAGGGCTAAGGTGGCAGGTCTGGGTGACACCTGTCCTGTATCACTCTTGCCTCAGCTGCCCAAGTAGCTGGGACTACAGGCGCCTGCCACAACACCTGGCTATTTTTTTTTGTTGTTGTAGTTGTTATTGTTTGGCTGGCCAGGTCCAGGTTTGAACCCGCCAGCCCTGGTGTATGTGGCCTGTGTGCTAGTAGCAAGCTACTGGCGGTGCGCCAAAACCATGTTCATTTAAGGGAAATAATGGAACATCACACACATTCATTTACCAGAATTTGATGTGATGATGAATAACCTCTAGGTATTGTTTTTCCTGTAAGTGCAATAATTCTGCACAAGGGGACATGATTGGATCACTTCAGTGCTTTGGTTTCACTAGTCCTTGATGGTTTAGTCTTCTTCCAGCAGGGGCTCACTCCCAGAGATATCAAGTAAGATGCCCTGAGCACAGTTTGCTTCCCAGCCAGGCAGCAGAGAAGCTCTGTCCTTGGAGGAGGTAGTTTATAGAACCGCAGCTGGAGAGCATAGCTGCAGGGCAGTTGAGGACTGGGCAGAGGAGGCTGGTGGACTTATACTGACCACAGGTACCACAGAGGCAAAGCGCAGGGAGGATGATCCTCCAAGGTGATGCCTGGAGACTTTAGAAAGAGTGCAGATAGGCTAACTGTAGCTCAAGCGGCTAAGGCACCAGCCACATACACCAGAGCTGGTGGGTTTGAATCCAGCCCAGCCCTGCCAAACAATGACAGCTACAATCAAAAAATAGCGGGGCAGGGCGGCACCTGTGACTCAAAGGAGTAGGGCGCTGGCCCCATATACCGGAGGTGTTGGGTTCTTAGGGAAACTTGCCTTTTCCCCCAAGGTTGGTTTGCTGAAAAGATCAACTCAACAGTTATAGTAAATTAATAAGAGAATACTATGTGCATGGGGGGAACCACAAGATTGATTTCCCAAAGTTCAGTTATAGTGGCTTTTAAAGATGCCTTTTAGAAGGGTGGAGGGAGGGAAGCTGGAAAGTATACGTACAGCAAGTGGTTGCTAAGGGGGGATGGGCAGCTGAAGGGAAAGCAGATTGATTTGTGATTTAACCTGAGGGACCCAGGTATTGTGCTTCAAATGACCTTATCACAGGTCTATTAGCATGTAATAAGGAGTCTAGCAGCCCTTTAAGATAGAGGAAAGTCTTCATTCAAAGTTCTCTGATTATGAAAATAGCTTTTAATAAAATAATCTTTATACCAAGGAATCATATTTTGGGGTGAAATTTTCTTAGCTCCTTCATTCCCCTCATCTGGAACTTCCTTAGAAGTTTTACACATTAAGAGTTGAGTTGGTAACCGTGCAGATAGTGGATTAGTAATCTAGAATAAGATGTCTTAAAGACATCCAAGAATAAAAGCTAGGATGAGAATGAATAAGTAGAAAAGAACAGATCTAAGTATATTTTTTATACCTCATTAAATCAGTCTCCTATTTTCTGGGAATAGGTTAGTAAAAGAGTTCTATCTTAGTGATGTTGGATGCACAGATTACATTTTTTTTTCTCTCTTTTTTAAAGTCCAAAGTTTAATTAAGACTTGTCCCACAAAGAATTTCCTCAGGCTTCAGCCGTGCATTGATCAGCCAGCTCCCAGTATGTGGCCGAAGCAGGTCATGTTGATCACCTCAAAAGTTACCTTGTAGGGATTGACTGGACCTATTTTTGCTTTTTTACACTTCTCTTTAGTCTGTTGTGGTGGACCTAGGCTATGATTTCTTTCATCTTTAGTATTGTGGGTGTGGTCTGGATGATGGCATAGGGTTCTTGGTTTGAGGGGGACTGGTTCCAGTCTTTGAAATAGACTTGATTCTTTGGAGAGAAAGGATGTATAGACATAAAAGATTAAATGGAACATGGTTCATTACTTAAGTGGAGATTTTCTTTGTTTCTTTTCCTAGGGCTTCTGTTCAATTTGGTCTCTCCCCCCTTAGTAACTTTATATAATAGTTTAGCAGTGTGTATGTTTCACAGAAATTCGTAGGACTTTTCATCTGGCTTCTGCATGACCTTGGTCACCTTGTATATATTTGTGGTTTTCTGGCTCCCTTACACTGACAGGGATGAAGTCTAGGTTGGGTTCAGCGTAAGAGAATGAAACTATTTAGCAGTTATTTACAAATATTTACAAGTTCTGGGTTTTGAGGCTAAGGTTTACACAGTGAGAACATTAGTATTCTTACTTACAGATTTAGCACAGTTTTTAAGATAATACATAGTTTTAAGAGTCCCTTCAGAACTGATTTAAAGTTCTGGATAATTCAGGTGGCACCTGTGGCCCAGTGAGTAGGGCACCAGCTCCATATACTGAAGGTGGTGGGTTCAAACCTGGCCCCGGCCAAACTGCAACAAAAAATAGCTGGGTGTTGTGGTGGGCGCCTGTAGTCCCAGTTACTTGGGAGACTGAGGCAAGAGAATTGCCTAAGCTCAGGAGTTGGAGGTTGCTGTGAGCTGTGATGCCACAGCACTCTACCAAGGATGACAAAGTGAGACTCTGTCTCTAAAAAAAAAAAGTTCTGGATAATTCAAGTGAATATTTGTGAACATTATTTGGGTGTGGGGCCACTTATGAGGCCATGTTACAGTCACATCATTTATTGGGACATTCTCATTTAGGTTCTAATTTTTTCTGAGGTATCTATATAGACACAACAGATAACATTTAATATTGCACAGGTTTCTCCAGTGTAGTCAATAGGCGAACTTTGTTGAGCCTTAAGGCTTTCGAGTAAATACGGTTACTGCATTTAATTCTATACTCTTTGGCCAGTTTCTTAGTTCCATTGAACAGATTAGTTTAGTAAAATAGCTGTGTCTCATTTTATGAGATGACATTGCAAATAAGGCTGGGATTTCATATAGGTGGGCCACAGTCTCTTTTGTCTTTGAACCATTTTTTCTCTCCACTAAAGACAAATAACTATTAACTTAGTTGCTATAATAAACTGTACCTTCAGTATGTTGGGTCTGATTATTTGCATAAAGTGCACCAAGAATAATTATTAGTTATTTAGACTCTTTTCCCTTTAAAATTGGCTTTGCTAGAACTTTTATAAGGAATCTCAGGTTAGACTTGAAAGCCTTCCACTAGCCCAGGTTTCATCTGTGCCATTACATACCTGTGTGCATTGGGTAATTTCCTCTTTTGAGGTCCCTACATTTTGATTCCCAGACCTATCAGAAAGTGACCTTCATTACTTATCACAGATTAGGAAACGTTATTGATGGGTATCTGGTCAGTTTTTTCAAAGGGTTTTTTTATTGGCTTTATAAAGTCACTTTTAATTCCTTAACGCAGTCTGGACACCTCTGGAAATGCTATTCCAGTCAAAGCCTTGGTAAATTAACCAGTGCCTTCATCACGTCCTATAGAACAAAACAGATTCTTATTGAACTTACACAAATAACTGTATTGTCAGAAATTAAGAATGCTTACAAATGGCTTTTAAATTCTGGAGAAATTAAGGAAAGAGAAAAAAATAAATGTTTTAAATTTTGTTTATAACATATAATGCTGAAAGTTACAAGTAGTTTAAGAATAAGTAGTTTTCTTGACTTCTGGAAAACAACACAGAAAGAATCAGTAATATTTCAAATAAAAAATCATAACAAACCAGCCCAGTTCTATGTAACTGATTTTTATTCTGTTTGAAGTTTGGTTAGCAATACTTACAGACATGTTAACTTTCTTTTTTTTTTGCAGTTTTTGGCTGGGGCTGGGTTTGAACCCTCCACCCCTGGTATATGGGGCTGGTGCCCTACTCCTTGAGCCACAGGCACCTCCCACATGTTAACTTTCTAATTAAAGTTCTAGAAGTTTTCTTTTAGTCTGAAGGTATTTAATTTTCAAAGACATCAGAAATTTGAATATGAGAGAATTCGTCAGCCTCTTTTAATATTTCTTTTGAATGGCAAACTTTGGACTCACCTAGTTACAAAAACACTTTTTGAAATGAATTAAAATTATTGCTGATAATATATATTAAGACAGACCAATATGTTACAATATTGGAATATACACATAACTGTAACTCACATAAAATTAATCACTACTTTATATTTGACAATGTTTCCTATACATTTTCAATAAACCAAATAAGCTTAATTTATCTTTTTCAGATTTTTAATGGTGTTAATATTTCAAAAAGATCAAATTTAAAAGTTTTGATTTTGGAAGGTTTGTCAAGTATTAAAAGCTTAAAACATTTGTTTAAATAAGATTACAAGCTAAAACTTTTTTTTTTTTTTTTTTTTTATTAAATCATAGCTGTGTACATTGATATGATCATGGGGCATCATATACTAGCTTCATAAACCATTTGACACATTTTCATCCCAATATTCAACATAGCCTTCCTGGCATTTTCCCAGTC
>CAUYPK010032782.1:0-30774 GCA_963574355.1 Loris lydekkerianus
GAATACTATGCAGCCTTAAAGAAAGATGGAGACTTTACCTCTTTCATGTTTACATGGATGGAGCTGGAACATATTCTTCTTAGCAAAGTATCTCAGGGATGGAAGAAAAAGTATCCAATGTACTCAGCCCTACTATGAAGCTAAACTATAGCTTTCACATGAAGGCTATAACCCAACTATAGCACAAGACCATGGGGAAAGGGCCAAGGAAGGGGGAGGGAGGGGGGAGGTTTTGGTGGAGGGAGGGTAATGGGTGGGGCCACATCTATGGTGCATCTTAGAATGGGTACAGGCGATTGCACTAATGTACACAGCTATGATTTAACAATAAAAAAAAATTAAAAATTATCAAGCTGCAGAAAGGGAGAAAAAGATGTGAAAATAGAGAGTTATTTTAGTCAAAGTAACTTAAAGAGATTTTATTTTATTTTTTTTAGTCAGTGTTGTTTACACTTGGCTACTTGAATGGAATTCTGAGAGCTTGTTTTTCTACTTTTTTACTTAGTCTCCATGGAAAACATCACTGCTTACTCTTGAATAGACACAGGTCTTCCCTCAAATCCCAACAGCATATTAGCTCACCTGATCAACCAGTTGTTCAGTCATAAATCACAAGGATTCAGAACATGCAGGTGATTGGAGACCCGAGAGTGATGCCATGGCACTCTTCCAAGGGCAACAAAATGAGACTCTGTCTCTAAAAAAAAAAAAAGAAAAAATTATTTAACACCTCAAAGAGCTTTTGTTTAGATCTCTTCCTATTCACTGTAATAGAAATTAAAACCACACAATTTTTTAAAATAACTACTTAATTTACTTTAAAATAATAATAGATCCATTGCATGTCAAATTCTTTTTTTTTTTTTTTTGAGACAGTCTCTAGCTGTTGCCCTGGGTAGAGTGCCCTGGTGTCATAGCTTACAGCAACCTCCAACTTTTGGGCTTAAGCAATTCTCTTGCCTCAGCCTCCCAAGTAGCTGGGACTACAGGCACCCGCCACAACGCCTGGCTATTTTTTGTTATAGTTGTCATTGTTGTTTGGTGGGCCTGGGCTGAATTCGAAGCAACCAGCTCCAGCGTATGTGCTGGCACCCTAGCTGCTGAGCTACAGGCGCCGAGCTGTATGTTAAATCTTTTTTTTTGAGACAGAATATCATTTATTAACCCTCAGTAGAGTGCCATGTTGTCACAGCTCACAGCAACCTCCAAATCCTTGGGCTTAGGTGATTCTCTTGCCTCAGCCTCCCGAGTAGCTGGGACTACAGGTGTCTACTACAACGCCCGGCTATTTTTTTGTTGCAGTTTGGCTGGGGCTGGGTTTGAACCCACAACCCTCAGTATATGGGGCTGGCGCCTTACCCACTGAGCTATAGGCACCACATTATTTTTAATGAAAAATAACTATTTTCTAAACAACAACAAAAAGTAATGAGAAGAGTAACATTGTTTTACATTTTGGAGAACATCTTTGATGTTTTGCTTACTTGCAGAAAGCTGGATCCTTCCATCTGCTTCTGCATTTGGTTAGGCTACCACTCATCGGTCTACGGCTGGATCACCCTGAATGTGCTCCATCTCGTCTGATGTCAGAAGCTTAGCAGGCTCAGGCCTGGTTAGTACTTGGATGGGAGGATATCACTCATCAGGTAGCCTGTGGAAAATTCCACTGCACATTCATGAGAGAATGAATACAAAAGTAATTTCTTAGTATTACCACAAAAGCAGTTTTCAACTTGTAGACTTCATGAAAAGGACTTGGGGAAGGATTTCCTTGTCCATGCTTGGAGAACTGCTTATTTTAAGCATCATAAATTTATATTGAAAAAAAACAAAAAAGAAAATAAAATTAAACTTTTCTTTTGGATTTTTCTTCTAAAACCATGTATGTTTTCATATATGTAGCAATGGTTCTCAATTTACAGTACATGGCATACTTCAGATAATGATTTGGCTTCTATCTCCAAAGCTGCTGATTTACTAAATTTGGGGCTAGGGACTACGGATATGCACTTTTTAGCTATCTCCATTGTAAGGCCTCCACCCCAAGGTAATCATAATCCATGGTGGATTGTTTGAGAAATATTGTTTCAGAATGAAAAAGCAGCTTGTGTGTTTTGTAAACTAAAACATTTCAGTAAGGTGAAAGGTTAAAGTCTGATATGAAAGTATCTAACTTAAAACAGGAGAAACTAAGAAAAGGAAGCCCCTGGGTGGTGCCTGTGGCTCAAAGGAGTAGGGCGCCAGCCCCATATGCTGGAGGTGGTGGGTTCAAATCCAGCCCTGACCAAAAAAAAAAAAAAAGGAAGTCCCATTTCTTGCAATACACGCAGGCTCATTTTATGGTTATTGTACCAAGAATGTGTCTTATTGGTACTATGTGGAATTTTCCTGTCCTCTAGATTTCACTATAGGTAATGACCCGTAAGTCATTTGACACAGTTCTTCAACCTGCTGATAAGATATTGACTTTATGTCATGAAAGTAAAAACTAATTTTTGTTACAAGATGCTAAAGATATCATTAAACCTTACAAAAGAAAAACCCATTATGGTCTCTGTCTAAACAGACTGACGGCATTATCATTATATTCATTCATCAATTATAAGGTTCGTACGCCGGGTCCCAGAAACTCAACGTATTTACACCATCGGACTCGCTACGATCATCTTATGCCCAGACTCCTACGGTTGTTCCTAACTGCCCTAACTGTTCACTCATTCATGAATTCATTCCTTCACTTAATAAACACCTGCCACGTAACAGGCACTTTTCAAACTCTCAGGATACAGAAGGGAAACAAAACAGATGAAATCCCTGCCTTTATGGAACTTTCATTTTAGTGGAGGGGTAGAAGACAAAAAGCAAATTATACAAATAAACGAGGAAATGTCAAATAGATAACTGGGTGTATGAGTCAGGGACATTAATTTCGATCTTCTGGAAATTTCAGGAACATGTCACCCACTCATTTCCCCCGGGGCCTTTATATGTATTATTCCTTCTGCAGGGGCCCCTCTTCTTACATTCTTCCTTTTTTTTTTTTTTTTTTTTTTAAACTTTTTTCCTTATATTCCTTAAAGTTGGTACCTTCTCACACCTTAGTCAATGTCACCTCCCTAGAGATGCCATCCCTGACCACCCAATCAAAATTAGGTCTTTCTATAATTTCCTCTCAATAATACCTTTTTATTTTTCTTAGCATGTATCACAAAACCCTCTTTGTTTTGTTTACCAATGAATATTTAGTGGCCATTATATAGTGGACACATGCAGTAGTTAGGGTTTTACCAGAAAACGGAACAAAACCAGTAGGAGAAACAGAGAGATTTACAACAAAGGAGTGGCTCATGCAATTCAGCCAAGTCTGAAATCCATAGGATATGTCAGCAGACCAGAAACTCTCAGACAAGAGTCACAAGCAGAATTTCGTCTTCCTCAACTAAATCTCAGTTTTGCTCCTAAGACCTTTCAACTGATTAGATGAGGCTCACCCATATTACTGGTAATAATCCCCTTGATAAGGTCAACCAATTACAGATGTCAATCACATCTACAAAATACCTGCACAGCATCAAGCAGATTAGTTTTAGATTAAATAACTATGTGTATAGTCTCACCAAGTTAACACATGACATTAATTAACCATCACAACATGCAATAGATGTATGTTGAATGAATGAATGGGTAAATTAATGAGTAAAGGATCCCTGCTTTCAGTGAGAAAATAGCCTAGCAGAGGCAATGGACACGTAAATAGATTATCAAAAACCAGCAAAGCAACTCTGTGTTAAGGGATGCACTCAGGGCTCATTCCTAATTCATTCTTATTTAATTAGCTATGAGATCAGTAAAGGTTCCTTGAATCAGGAGAAGCTGAATTCATTTAGCTCTGGAATCAGCTAGAGACTTTCAACTTGCTCTGACAGCGTTTATTCAGGATAACTTCAGTTTATGGCACTTTCTGGTTTTAGTCACACTATTGACTAGCAAAAGAGTTCCAAGACGTGGAAGCCACCTCTTCCTTAGCCTACAGTACTAAACGTTAAGACCAAAGTCCATGAAAAGACAAATCTCTAGTCAGGTGTGCGTGTTTATAGAAAGTCATAGAACCTTTCTTGAAGGCCATCGTTAATGAGAGTCAACTATGTTGTTGAGTTGTTCTCTGTCACTGCCTATTAAAAAAAAGGGCAAAAAGTAAATGTCCCTTTCTACAGACCTATGAGGACTTATGTGACAGCTATGAAAGAAATAAAATCGCAGGATCAATCATACAGCTTAATGTAGTATAACGAACCGTGCATATGTTCTTCTTAAACACAAGATTAACACACAGCTTTACATTGTAAAAATACATAATTAGGAAAAATAAAACGTAAAACTAGACTTTCTCTTTCACCCCTACATTCCCACTTTCTTCCCTAGAGCTATGTATCTTCCAAGTTTATTTTTATGCATTTTAAAACAAATGTTTGCATATGTATAAATATAGTGTGTGTGTATATATATATATACATTCTACATGCATTGTTTTGAGATTTCTGTTATTCACCTATCAATGTCTTAAATTTTGCAAATCCATGTATACAAATCCACTTCCTTTATTTTACTTGCATAATATTTCTGTGCTATAACTTACTTAATCATTCCCCTGCTGATAAGCATTTAGATGGTTTAGCTATTTTTTCTTTGTCTCTATTACTAACATTGCTCCAGCCATAATGCATCTACCTGAAAGTAATAGAAACTCTGACTCAAAGTACTTTAACAATAAAGAAATTTTCATCTTACACAACCGGAATTCCAGAGACAAAGCAGGCTTTAGGTTGGTTGATTCATCAGCTCAGCAATGCCAAGCTCAGACCCAGACCGTTCCCATCTTTCTGCTCTGCCGTTCCCAGCACCCATCTCACCTAAAGGCTGGATTGCCTTTGGACATAAACTAACAACAGCAGCGACCAAAACTATATGCTCCCTAATTTGCAGAGCAAATCAGAGAAAAATATTTGCTTCCCATAGTTCCCTCCTAAGAATGAGAAATAAATTTTTCAGAAAACTTCCCTAAAGAGTCCTCACATTTCATTGGCTAAATTAGGGTCACATGCCCATTTCTGAGAGCCAGTCAATAGCAAAATGGCTGGGGTTTTCTTTAGACCATTCAGGCCCACCATTAGCACTGAGGTTGGTTCTTCCAACGTCTCTGCAGCCTTTAATAGTGAAGAGATGGAATGGATAGTGGAAAGCAAATTAAATGTCCAGCTTTTCAAGCTATGACCTCACTGAACTACACCTCTGAGAACTCATGCTGTTGTAATGTTTCTGTTTCCAAAGCCATGGTTTGAATGTGTTCCCTGAAGTTCATGGGTTGGAAACTTAATTTCCAATGGAAGGATATTGAGACGTGGAACCTTTAAGAGGCAGAAACAGATTAATCTTGCTATCTTTAGAGTATACTCATTGGCAATAGAGTGGGTTTGCTATTAAAAAAGATAAAGCCCCCTCTTGTTTGTTCTCTTGCCTTCCTACTTTTTTGTTATGAGACGACGCAGCACTGAGGTCTCCCCAGATGCTGACCTTTTCATATGGGACTTCTAGCCTCCAGAACTGTGAGAAGCAATTTTTTCTTTATAAATTACACACTCTGTGGTATTCTTTTATAGCAACTCCAAACAAAAATGGGAGGATTTTCATAAGTGAGGCTGGTGACTTAAAAGGTTTGCACATTTAATATATTAAAGGAGTACCCATTCAGTTTCTTTAATGGCAAGACAAAAAAAAAAAAAAGTTAAATAAATAAATAAGTAAAAGAGTAGCCAAACTGCCCTAAAAAAATGGAATTAACTTGGATACCTATGAAAAGGATAACAGAATATCTCTTATTCCATATGCTTCCCACCTTGGCCCCCCTCCCCTCCTTTCTGTCAGTCTGAGCAGTGAAGAAATAAGAATGTTTGTTAATTCTGCTGCTGATTATTGGTGAAGGTGAGATCTTTCATTTGATTTAGTCATTTGACAAGACTTCTGTCAATTTTGCTAATCAGATCTATTTTTCCATAAGACCCTTGTCTTTACCTTATCTTAAGAAATCTAAGCATGGCTTGGCGCCTGTAGCTCAGCAGCTTAGGGCATCAGCCACATACATCAGAGCTGGCGGGTTGCAAACAACAATGACAACTGCAACCAAAAAATAGCCGAGCGCCTGTAGCACCAGTTACTTGGGAGGCTGAGGCGAGAGAATCACTTAAGCCCAAGAGTTTGAGGTTGCTGTCAACTGTGATGCCATGGCAATCTACTGAGGGCAACATAGTGAGACTATCTCAAAAAACAAACAAACAAACAAAAAACCCATCTAACTATTTGAGATATTAATCCCATGTTTCAGATCTTTTCTAAAAACCAACTAGTTGACTTTTACTTGTTTATAGTAACTTTTGCCCTACAGAATTTTAAAATATTCACAATATACATCTGATTTCTTTTTAACTTTCTAAGCTTTAAGTAAATGATGTTGCTGTTATGTAAATGATGTCTTTTATAATTTTCTTCTCCATGATCTCTTCCTGTTGTAAATAACATTAATGCATTTTCTAATACAGAATCATCTTTGCATTCCTACTATAAAACTTACTTTGTAATACACCATTGAATTTCATTTGCTAATATCTTATTTGTGTTTTTTAGAGCTAGGTGATGGTGGTAGTAGTATTTGAGTATCATAAAATGAGGTAGAAAACTTTTTGTTTTTGTCATGGTTTCTATAACATGAAGTATCTGTTCTTGATGGTTTAGGACAATTTGCCCACAGAATAACTTGGCTTAGTAGCTCTTTTCTCAGTAAATCACTGGCTATTGTTTCTATTTTTCCTATACATATATTGATTTATTCAGGTTTTCTATTTTTCTACCATTTCTCCTTTCTATGAAGAAACTTTAGATTTAACATTTTAATGTCAGGGTGGTGCCTGTGGCTCAAAGGAGTAGGGTGACAGCCCCATATACCGGAGGTGGCAGGTTCAAACCCAGGCCCGGCCAAAAACTGCAAAAAAAAAAAAAAAAAAAGAAAAGAAAAAACAAAGATCATATGATTCTCTCAATTGACACAGAAAAAGCCTTTGATAATATCCAGCATCCTTTTATGATCAGAAAACTTAGGAAAATAGGCATAGAAGGGATATTTCTTAAAGTGATAGAGGCCATCTACAGCAAACCCACAGCCAATATCATGTTGAATGGTATAAAATTGAAAACATTTCACTCAGATTAGGAATGAGGCAAGGATGCCCACTGTCTCACTGCTATTCAACAGAGTAATGGAAGTCTTAGCCATCATAATCAGGCAAGAGAAGGCGATCAAGGGTATCTAAATAGGATCAGAGGTGATCAAACTCTCACTCTTCATGGATAATATGATCCTATACCTGGAAAATCCCAGGGACTCAACTTCAAAACTCTTAGAAGCGATCAAGGAATATAGCAGCGTCTCAGGATACAAAATCAATACTTAGAATCTGTAGCTTTTTTATATGCCAAAAATAGTGAAGCTGAAAACATAGTGAAGGACTTTATTCCTTTTACAGTAGTGCCAAAGAAGATGAAATATCTGGGAATTTACCCAATAAAGGATGTGAAATATCTCTATAAAGAGAACTATGAAACTCTGAGAAAAGAAATAGCTGAAGATGTTAACAAATGGAAAAACATACCATGCTCATGGCTGGGAAGACTCAACATTGTTAAAATATCCATACTACCCAAAGCAATCTACAGATTTAACGCAATCCCTATTAAAGCACCATTGTCATACTTTAAAGAACTTGGAAAAATAGTACTTTGTTTTATATGGAATCAGAAAAAAACTCAAATAGCAAGTACATTACTCAGAAATAAGAACAAATCAAGAGGTATCATATTACCAGACTTCAGGCTATACCATAAATCTATAGTGATCAAAACAGCATGGTACTGGCACAAAAACAGGGAGGCAGATTTATGGAACAGAATAGAGAACCAAGAGATGAACCCAGCCACTTATCGTCATTCGATCTTCGACAAACCTATCAAAAATATTCAGTGGGGGAAAGACAACCTATTTAACAAATGGTGCTGGGTGAACTGAGGTGCTGGGTGAACTTTACTAAGAAGAATATGTTCTAGCTTCATCCCAGTAAACATAAAAGATGTGAAGTCTTTTAGTATACCATAGTATTCCATGGTGTACTTTTCCATGATGCGAAAAGACTTCACATCTTTTATGTTTACCTAGGTGGAGCCAGAACATATTCTTCTTAGTAAAGTATCTCAAGAATGGGGGAAAAAGTATTCAATGTACTCAATACTACTATGAATTCAATATATAATCACCTACACATTCATATGAATGGCAAAACATAACCATAGTCCAGAAAGTAGAAGGGAAGAGGAGAGAGAGAGGGGAGGGGAGGGGGGGATATGGGAGGAGGGAAGGTATTTGGGGGAACCTCACCTAATGTGCATGATGCAATGGTACATTTCAAAATGATTAAGAAATAAGTATAATTGTGATGGATGTGTTACTTAGTTCAATGTAAGCATTTCACATTGTATATCAAAGCAGTACATTGAACCCCATAAAAGTATCAATGTACAAACTTATGATTTAATAAAAAACAATAAAAAATAAAAATAGCTTAAAGAACACACCTAGAAAAAAAAAAAAAAAAGCAAATCCAGGCGGTGCCCATGGTTCAGTGAGTAGGGGGCCACATACACCAAGGCTGGCGGGTTCAAACCTAGTCTGGGCCAGCTAAACAACAATGACAACTGCAACAACAACAATAACAAAACAATAGCCAGGCATTGTGACTGTAGTCCCAGCTACTTGGGAGGCTGAGGCAAGAGAATTGCTTAAACCCAAGAGGTTGCTGTGAGCTGTGATGCCACAACACTCTACAGAGGGGGACATAGTGATACTCTGTCTCAGAAAAATAAATAAAGTAAATAACGTTAAACTCTGACATATATTGAACTAAATTCAGTATTTAAAAATATTTTAAAAATATTTTTACTTAAACCATTACTTAAACCATCAGAAACACAGTTTCAAGTTTCAACATATCAAAAAACAACTGTGCCACGGAGAAGAACAGGGAGAAACTGTGGAAGAAATGGGAATGAAACATTAGGGAAGGTTTAAGTTAAAAGACTAATAGGAAAGACTACAATAATGAAGGTGGGCAGGAAAACCTTGAAAAAGAGAAACAAATTAGAAAGAATATGCTAGAACTCATCAAATAGAAGTACAGGATGCAGATAATCAACATCAAAGGGCGACACGTAAAAAAATCACTGATCTGTGAGAACTTAAAGCTAAAAACCAGTTCTCAAACAACACATTCCTCTCATTCCATGTAAGATTCCATATGGCCTCACACTTTTCCCACTCTTAAAAGCATTTCCTATGTATATTTGGATTTCAATGTCTATCAACCTAGTCTTAGGGGCACAATTGGACAGAATCTGCTCATAATTACCTAAAATGCTTTATTTTGAGGTAATACATGTTACTTCCTTATCGGTCTGGTCATTTGACTCACTTGTCTATTTGTCTGAGAAGAGAAATATGCTGCTATAATAAAGTCTATGAATAACTTATATAAAATGTATGTACTAGTATCTACTAAAGATATTGGAGACAGAGTCTCACTATGTCTGCTGGTAGAGTGCTGTGGCATCACAGCTCACAGCAACCTCCAACTCTTAGGCTTAAGCATTTCTCTTGCCTCAGCCTCCCAAGTAGCTGGGACTATAGGAGCCCACCACGATGGCTGGCTGTTTTTTGGTTGCAGTTATCGTTGTTGTTTGGCAGGCCCAGGCTGGATGCGAACCTGCCAGCTCTGGTGTATGTGGCTGACGCCCTAGTTGCTGAGCTATAGCTTCATTAAACTATTTTATTTGTATCAATTCTATTCTTACATTTTCTTTGGGTTTATTTATTTGTTTATTTATTTATTTTTGAGACGGAGTCTCACTTTGTTGCCCTTGGTAGAGTGCCATGGCATCACAGCTGACAGCAACCTCAAACTCTTGAGCTTAAGCAATCTCTTGCCTCAGCCTCCCAGGTAGCTGGGACTACAGGTGCCTGCCACATTGCCCAGCTTATGTTTTGTTGCAGTTGTTTAGCTGGCCTGGGCTGGGTTTGAACCCACCACCCTCGGTGTATGTGGCTGGCACCATAACCACTGTGCCATGGCACCAAGCCTCTTTGGGTTTATTTTGTTGCTTTTAGCCTCACTGGAATTTGGTTTGTTATTCTGTTTTTTTGTTAGTTTGTTATTCTATTTTTCCCCCCAGGAACAGCTGAGCCTGGTTTTGTCTGACCACTTTATCCAATGAATGTGCATGTATCATCAATCATCAACCATGCCCTTGCCTTCATGCCCTGCAATATCTAGAAAGATCTCCAGGTACAGAACATAGCCAGAAAGAACACAGTCTTAATCAGAGCTGACTGTGAACATCTTGGGATGTGGAGGATGGCATGCTAGAAAATATCCTCATTGAATTGCTTTCTAGTCCATACAAAGTCCTCCTCTGATGGGAACTGACGATCCCCTCTTGTTTTGATCTCCCTTAATCTTCTTCTATCTCAGCCTCCCACTTCCTGACAGCTTCCAGGATGTGGTACAGAAATCCCCAGCACTTAGCCCAGAGACCCACTTGCCCAAGGTCAATGACTCCAGTCTCCTTAAAGCCAAGGCTGGTAAAACCCCTTTCCTATGGATTCACACATTCTTCACAGTAGAGCACCTACAAGATAAATATGCCTCTCTCTTATTTGTATAATCCATTTTTATGGCATTGTAATATCATTGCCCTGTGATATATTTCAAAAAGACTCTGTCCCCACAAGGATGAGGAAAGGGCAGATTGAGGGGGATCAAAAACTTCTGTCTCTGCACACTATTTCTATTTCTGACAGAGTTTATAATTTTTCACCTGTAGCTTAATCTCACAAATTTAATGTCATATGCTTACATTATCACTTATTTTTAAATAGTTGCAAATATTTTTTTTTATTTCTACTTTAATCCAAGATTACTTAGAAGACTTTTTTTTTTAACTTTCAAGTCCACTGTTTCTTTGTTTTTATTTTTGACTATCCTCTTTTGTTAATTTATTTTCTTATTATGCACTATCAGAAAATATTCCTGTTTCTTTTGTGACTTAATACAGATTCAGTTTTATTAATATCCCACATATATTTGAAAAGAATGCATATTCCCTACAGTCAAGCTTAAATTGGTTTATTCAGATCTTCAATAAAGCATTAAAATTTCCCATTCCCACTGTGGATTTGTCAAATTCTATGTTATATAATACCAATTTTTTCTTTATATATTTTGAAGCTACATTGTTTATCATTTTGGTGGATTATGTCATTTATCGGTGTGAAATATTTATTTTATCCCATTGAATGATTTTGTCCTTGAGTAATTAATATTATATGATCCACTTGGAGTTAGTTTCTTTTGTCTGTTGTATAGTAAACATCATTCTTTTGCATGTGGCTACCCAGTTTTCTCAGAATCGTTTTTTGAAGACTATAATATTTCCATTGAATTGTCTTAGCATCCTTGTGAAAAATTAGACAAGATTCTCAGAAGTATGGCACTGGATCTGGGGTAGAGATTGTCTTGAGGGATCTGAAGATCCCTGAGAGGGTGGGCTATGCCAACCTGTCTCCATGTGGCACAGAAGGAGCTGCTGGACGGGCAAGCAGCTGACAGTTTGCCCTTTCTTTGAGAAGCACCAGTCTTTACTGATGAGGAGAAGGGGAGCAGAAAGCTCCACTCTGACCCTTGACCAGAGCATGGCAGCCTGCCTGCTTCTCCGTCACAGGCCCACAGCAGTGAAGATCCCTGCACCCACAGTATCACTCACAAATTCACCTCCATTTAAACTAACTCCATAGCTTGACTGAACTTTACGGTTAGATAAGCAAAGAAATGGCCTTCCCCAACCCAAAGCCAAAACAGAAATGAAAGCAGCAAAACTCACAAAATTAAGTTAGCTTCTACTTTGTAGTAATTGCTAAGAAAGAGAGAGAAAACTTTAACGAGAAACAGACAATAAATAAGCCCTCACTCAAGGAAATTCTATTACAGAATAAGAACTTTCTGTGACTAAGAAGCAATATTTTCAAGTTAAACAATTCAGTTAAAAAAAAATGGAAAGAAGAAAGAAGCAAAGGAGAATCAAATTAATGGTGTGATAATCAAGTAGAAGAAATATCTCAAAACAAAGAACAAATATTCTGGCTTGGTGCCTGTGGCTCAGCGGTTAGGGCGCCAGCCACATACACCGGAGCTGGTGGGTTCGAATCCAGCCCGGGCCTGCCAAACAAAATGACAACTGCAACCAAAAAACAGCCAGGCATTGTGGCAGGTGCCTGTAATCCCAGCTACTACGGAGGCTGAGGTAAGAGAATCGCTTAAGCCCAAGAGTTTGACGTTTCTGTGAGCTGTGACGCACAGCATTCTCCCAGGGCAACGTAATGAGACTGTGTCTCAAAAATAAAAAAATAATAAATTAAATAAATAAAAAAGAACAAATGTTCTGGTTTAAATAAAGACTGCAGTCATCACCTTTAAAAGTTTCACCGAGTTCCGTCTAGAATTAGAAGAATCAATAATATGTTAGTACTTAGACATTGGTTGGTAAGTTTTCTGAATTACAAGGATAAAGAGAAAATCTTGCATGCTTCCATACAGAAGACCAAGTATTAGATTGGCATCAAAGCACCCAACTGCCAATAATGAAAGTCAGAAGATGGTAGAATAATAAATAATAATACAACAAAATAATAATAACAATAACTGATAAATACCTACAGGACACGATCTAAGAGAGAAATGAATGCGATCTAAGAAACCTACTCTCAGCCATGATGCTGCTAACCTCTCAGAATAAAAAGGAACCTACTGGTGGATCTGTTATAGCTCAGACAATATATCCCAGCCAAGGGAAATACTAAGAAAAGAGTCTTCAAGCCAGGGGAAGCTCTAGAGAAGATTCAAGTGTGACACAAGGTGAACCTTGCAAGCACACTGTTAGATATAAATGATGCTAGAGAGATTGGGGATTTCTAAGGTAAGGGCCAAAAAAAGAGTCTTAAAACTGAAGACGTATATGGCCACAGAAAAATCTAATAGTAATGTAGAAAAACTACCAAGGTATCTGAGCAAATAGGAATTGGGAAAAGGTAGTAGATAAAGGAGCTATTAGCATTCTAAAGCTCTCATCTGGTGAGAGTGAGAAAGCAAAAATACCAAGACAATAAGACCCCTTAGTACCTGGTTTTTATATAATAGTAGAAAATATTTATTTTGTTTTTTATTTTTTTAAGAGATGGGGTTTTGGCCAGGGGCTATGGCTCACACCTGTAATTCTAGCACTCTGGGAGGCCAAGACAGGTAGATCACCTGAGCTCAGGAGTTCAAGACCGGCCTGAGCAAGAGCAAGGCACCATTTCCAAAAAGAAAAAAAAATAGGCAGATGTTGTGGCAGGCACCTGTAGTCCCAGCTACTGGGGAGGCTGAGGCAAGAGGATCTTTTGAGCCAAGAGTTTGAGGTTGCTGTGAGCTATGACACTGTGGCACTCTACCCAGAGTGACAGTGTGAGACTCTGTCTCAAAAAATAAATAAATACATAAATACATGACTAAATAAGAGATGGGGTCTTGAAATGTTGTCCAGTCTGGCCTCAAATTCCTGGGCTCCTGCCTTAGCCTCCCTCATAGCTGAGACTACATGTCATGTGTCAGCATGCCTGGCTATATGGTATACAATATTTATTAGGAGTTGAAGAATTAGAAAATAACCCTCAATGGAACAGAACAGGAAGTAAGAATTTTGGAAATAAGAGTCACTAGCCAAGGAAACTTAAAATGAGCCTCTGGCAGTTTTATGCCCCTCTGAAGCTCTTCCTTAAGTCCAGATACTGATCTGGTGTCCTGCTCAAGAATGTGAGAAAAAGCCTCTAGAAAGGCAGAGCCTAGAATGCATTAAGTTCAAACTTGGGCGGCAGACAGAACTTGGTCCCATCAGCAGTCTGCCACTTTGTTCTGAGGCTTAACTTTCCTTATCTAAGACAAGGGAATAAAAACACAACCCTCACCAGGTTGTTGTGAAGATCAAGTGATGTAATGATACGCAAAGCTGCCTTTAGCACAGGTAGTCATGCTACAGTAGTGATTTGTACTTTTATTACTTTTCTTCTTATTTACTTACTATTATTTATTATTTCTTACCCCAGCCTGCCAAGATGCTCTGGAGTCCAGAGGACCAGTGGGGCTCGGCCAGAGACTTCAGCTTCAGCATCCTGACCCTGGTTTTGGCTCCTTCCTATGAGGATTGGCTGTTGTCTCATGCTGAGAGCAAGCCCTGTCCAAAATCTCACCTCCTGTCTGGACTGGTTATTTGGACTTGTATTTATTTAAATCTTTGAAATATTTTTAAATAAATTTGTTCTCTTTCTTTCTCTCTCTCTTTCTTTCTTTCTTTCTTTCTTTCCTTTCATCTCAAGCTATCACCCTGGGTAGAGTGCCCTAGCATCACAGCTCACAGCAACCTCCAACTTTTGGGCTTAAGTGATTCTCTTGCCTCAGCCTCCCAAGTAGCTGGAACTACAGGCACCTGCCACAACCCCCAGCTATTTTTTGGTTGTAATTGTTGTTGTTTGGTGGGCCCGGGCTAGATTCGAACCTGCCAGCTCTGGTGTATGTGGCTGGCGCTCTAGCCGCTTTAGCTACAAGTGCTGAGCCCATTGTGTTTCTCTACATTTTGTGAAGACAAGGTGAAAGAAGGAGAAAGGCTATCCTTAAAAAAATAAGTTAAAATTCTGTGATTCCAATCATCTTGGATTTTGAAGTTAAAATAAAATTGAGGTTAGGTTGACTTTCCAAGACTGAAAGTGATTCTTATAAATTAAAGACAATTTTTCCTGGGTGGCACCTGTGGCTCAAAGGGATAGGGTGCCAGCCCCATATGCCAGAGGTGGCGAGTTCAGGCCCAGCCCCGGCCAAAAACTGCAAAAAAAAAAAAAAGAAAGAAAAAGCAAATCCCACCCACCCACCCCCACCCCCAGTGGGACTGTTCCTACTGTTATCCAATCTGGGTAAGTAAAGGTACATCAGACTTAAAAATATGTATCAGCTTAGAATAATTGCATTGGTCTCAAAGTATTGTAGATAAATAAATTTAAAAAAAACTTTGATGTTCTTGCAAACAAGGATCAAATTAACATACAGGAGTGCTTATGAATTGGAGAAAGATAAAGCATGAAAAAATAAGTAGAACTAGATTTTCACAAAGCATTAAAATCACCTTTAATGATTTACATGGGGATGTTTTTCCAGAAAAAAAAAAAAAAGAAAAGTGACAATTTGTCCCACCACATACCTAGGGAGACTGCTCTGTTTGCTGCATAACATCTATTTACCCAGGGAAATGAAGTGAATCTGCACTTTGTTATCTGGGAGATCCACCCAGAATGGGCTGTCCCTATCAGTTATCTTTGGTCCCTTCCCTGGCCACATCCATTTTATTAACTCATGTTTCCCCTCTGGCTGTATTCTTCTAATAGCAGTGCAATTCAGATTGATAAGAAAATTAATATAAAGCAGACTAATTTATAAATTCTATTTGCTGATAAAACTGCCAAAAATCAAGATTCATTTTATCTTCTCAAGAATATTTCTTCCTGACTTGTCTCTGTAAAACACACGAGATCCCTTCTCCTTGGAGGCTGGTGGAGAGTTCAGAGTCATCTTTGATCTCTTGTTCCCTGCAGCAGTCTTTGACCATGTGGATCCATCCTGTCTCAGCAATGGCTCCCCTACCACCTGCTTTGTGTCCATTTCACACCCAACTCCCTGTCCAGATCGCCCTGTCCCAGCTCCTGCAGGGGCCTCAGGAGTGATTTTCCTGTCTTCTGTCCTCTCCTCCCAACAAACTGGTACCAGGTAAAATTTCCTAATCCCCAGCTCTGCCCACATACGAGTATTGTTCTGTCTGCACCTCTTTTCATTGCTTCCAGAATGAAGCCAAATAGTCTTCAGCCTTTCGCTTTTCCACTCAGCCTTCTAGTCAGATTGGACTCACAGCTTTCCTAACAAGTAAAGCCTCCTTCAGTGGATGAGACACAAGTGTGAGGCTTGGCTACTGTAAGGCTTTCCATCTCCCCACAATATCCTATTCCTCAGATCTACCTGAAAGGACCTCCTACATCCTTTATGTCAGCGTTTTTCAACCTTTTTTAAATCTCAGAGCACACTTGAACCTACAGTTAAACTTCTACAGCACACTTAAACGATGTTGATAAAAAAAAAAGTGAAAAAAATACTATGCTTTGAACTTCTTTTGAAAAGAATTTAATGAATGATCTTTAAAAATTTTCACCGCACACCTAAGATCCTCTTGCAGCTCATTGGTTGAAAATCACTACTTTACACAAGAATGGAGAAGCATAAATCCTATGTACTCAATTTTAACATGAGGACAATTAATGACAATTAATGACATGGTGTGGGAGGGGGAACGGGGGAGCAGATAGAGAAAAGAGGGAGGGGGTGGGGGAAAGGAAGAGCAAAGAGAGGGAGGGGGGAGGGTGTAGGGTCTTAGTGTGTGACACACCTTTTGGGGGCAAGACACGACTGCAAGTGGGACTTTACCTAACAAATGCAATCAGTGTAACCTGGTTCTTGTACCCTCAATGAATCCCCAACAATAAAAAATAAAAAAAAAAAAAAGAAAAAAGAAAGAAAGAAAGAAAGAAAACAGAAAATCACTACTTTAGGCAGAAGAGCTCCTGGCTTTCAACTCCTATGGTCCTTGGTTCAAATCTCTTTCATGACATTTGTCAAACCATTCTTACTTGTTTGATGTGTGAGTCTGTGTGTATCATACTTCTGTTCAGGGAGGGGGCTGCGTTCTATTTAGATTTGCAGCAACTCCTGGCACAAGTTCTGACACCTGAGATCTGTTCAATAAATGAATGAATTCATTTACAGAATTGATTTCACCCAAGCAGTCTCCCTTTCTGCAGTTAATTCAACCCTGAAACTTAGTTTCCTAACAAACTTAGGTGCTGCCTGTGATAACAATATACATCCTACTTGTCAGAAGTTAATTAGAATGGCTGTGGGGATAAGGTAGTCCAAGTTAGGTAAATACTTATGGCTGCTGAGCTGTGTTCTGTAGAGAAGGTGTTTGATGATGGGGGGGGAGACAGAGTTCTTCCCAGCTGTTGATGATGCTAGTAGTCTGGGGAAGGTGCCATTTGTATCTCCCAACATGTCTAAAGATAGCAGGTATTCCCTGGCACTGCATCTTCCTTAATTTTACACATAAATGGAAAGGGTGTCCCCTGAGTCTTCAATTCATGGAGGTCATTAATCCCCACTTCAGTCGTTTTGACCAACTTTGTCTGCTCCTGCCAAGGAGCAGGGGCCTCCCCCCTCTGGTTAACAAGTTACTGTGCCTGGAAACAAACACCACTGCCCGAGCTGGGGGGAGGACTCCCTTATCTGCTAATCATGGCTGCCCAGTACAAAGGTTTTCTTGCTGGGGTGACAGCATGTCATCCTTGAACAAAGAGAAAGAACTTGGAGGGATTATCTTATCTTATCCTGACATGACATGATACCTCTTAGAGCGGAACTGTACCTTTTAAATGTTCTGTGTGATTCTGCTTAGTAAAGTATCAAAAGAATGGAAAAGCAAGTATCCAATGTACTCCTCACTAATATGAAGCCAGTAGATGAACTAAAACATGCCCACACAAGAGAAAAACTCAATTCAATTCATGTTGGGGGCAGAGGGGAGAGAAGAGGGAGGGGGACAGGTGTGCTCCCACCTAATGGGCACACCTCCTGGGTGCAGAACACAACTGCAACAGGACTTCACCTAACAAATGCAAACATTGTGATCTAATCATGTGCACCCTCATGTTAATTTGAAATGAAAACAAATTGTAAAAATTAAAAAAACAAATGAAAATGCTAGAAATAAACAAGATGACAGATTTAATTAACTGTTCTATTGTCGCTGTCCAGACCACCACTCTGAAGTAGACAGTTAATCAGGAGCATCACCGTGAGGAGGGCTGAAAAGAGGGGAAGAAACAGAAGAAATAGACAAGGCATTGTCCCTCTCTGGTACTTAGGTTTAAATGACTCTTGAGTGGATCCAATGGTAGCAATGATTGTCACAGTGCCCACATTACTCCCTCGTGGCCCTGGCTGTCAATACAACATGCTTTGTAGAAGGGACTCTTTCCTCCCTAGACTATAAAACTGGCCCCCATAGATTGAGTGTTGGGGGCAGGGGTGGATAAATTCCCATAATGAAAGATTTGTGCCAGAGATTCCATGCAGGGTATCTGGAATTATAGAGACTAGAGATAAAGGGACTCTTTAAAGAGCACTGTAAATCCTGTGGATTAAAAAAATAGTCATCAGAAGGATAAACCCATTATTGGAATCCCAGGATATACAGTAAAATTTCAAAGCCTAGCTGGTTAGGTTGCTGGAGGAAAGTTGAGGACTCAAATCCAGATGATTTAATTTGTCCTTTACCCCTTCGTTCAATCTTTGGGTCGGGGGCAAATCCAGGAATGCTAGGGTTCTGCAGAGCGCAGTTTTGTTTTGTTTTTTTGAGACAGAGTCTCAAGCTGTCGCCCTGGGTAGAGTGCTGTGGCGTCACAGCTACCTCAAATTCTTGGGCTTAAGCAATTCTCTTGCCTCACCCTCCCAAGTAGCTGGGACTACAGGAGCCCACCACAATGCCTAGCTATTTTTTGGTTGTGGTTGTCATTGTTGTTTGGCAGGCCCAGGCTGGATTTGAACCTGCCAGTTCAGGTGTGTGTGGCTGGCGCCCTGGCCGCTGGGCTATAGGCACTGAGCCTATAGAGCTCAGTCTTTAAGAAGTTTCTCTAATTGAATGATGAGGAAACTAAAGCCCGGAGAAGCTAGAAGACCAGCATCCCAATGAAGTTAAGGACAGATCAAACGTGCAACACAGGTCTCTGGATTGAGAATTCTTTCTACGTAGGCCTGGGAAACAAAGTCAAAGGAGAACAAGGCCAAAATTCAGAAACGTTACAAAGAATTAATTTAGGCGTGCATGTTATAGCAGAGGGAACTCCCAATAATTAGAGTGAGATAGTGGTGTTTGTTCCAGTGTGTTCCGTAGACCTTCTGCAACAGAGCTCCCTAGATTTCCTGGGAAAGTTGATTTCTGGCCTTTGCCCCAGACCTATGGAATTGGACTTCCTGGGGGTGGATCTAAGGAACTGCACTTTTAAGAAGTTCCCCAAGTTGATTCTTATCCTTGGCAATGTCATACTACATCCCTCCACCAGCGGTGGCCTTCGCACCAAGGCAGAGCAGTTAGCACTAAACTGGACATGTCAACTTCATACCTCTTGTAATTGCTGCTAGGAGGTTTTTGACTTTTAAAAGTTCCTTAGTTAAATATTAGAGAGAGAGGCACAGTGGCCCCAGATTTCAAAGGCGTTTTCCTGTTTTCATAGCAGCTTTAGCTGGACCAGCTTCCAGTGATGTTTTCTGCTCCTTCTTTGACAGAGGCAGTCATCCAACCTCAGGTGACTGTGCCCATCTTGGCAAAGAAAATCCAGTGGGAGAAGAGGGTGTTTGCCGCTGCTGCTGACACTGCTCCCCACTCCTGTGGCCTGGCCGGCTTTGGGAGGGCAGAGTTCTGGAGAAGCAGTCACAGTGAGCCAGTATGGCAGAGAAGGAACAAAACTCAGAGGGATGCTCCACTCCTGGGTCTTGGGAGAAAAGGCAGGTTTTTTTTGCTTTCAAATTTATGTTTAAATCATATTAGGAAATAGTCCGAAGAGACCAATGTGAGCAGCTGAGAACACTGCAAACCTGACCCCGTCACTGTTCTGTGGTTACACCCTGAGCCGGCTCCCCGCCCCCGACTTCTCAGCAGTGGGCTTTCATAAGGAAGGAAAAGGGGTCCGGACAGGAGCAACCCACAGCAACTGTTGTCACCAAGGTCGAGGACGGGGCAGATGTAAGGCAGCAAACATTTGCCTCAAAGGCCCCTAGGAAGAGAGTTGGGAAATGTATCAAGGTTCAGAATCCAGAACGTTGGAATTATTTACAACGTAGAATCAGACTGTGGTGCTGCCACAGGTTGGAAGAAACTGGAGATTCCATTAGAACATAAAACGATTTCTAGTTCCTGCTAATGAATCCACTGCTACCATTCTACCCAAAGATGAAAAGAAGCAGTAAAATGCAATCTCTAATTATTCTTTAATTTAATGCCAATTTTCACGTCTTATGTTTGCCTTTGACCAAACATGGAATTACACATCTGCCTGAGTTAGAGCTACTCAATGTGGGGCGATTTGTGTCAATCACCTCAGCATCTTCCCCTAAGTATGATACATATCCACTGACACACCTGAAATTATTTTAAGTAGTACACAGTTTACAATGGTTGGACATTTATTTTAATGTATACATAGTTAGCAAATAAAGCCTGTATCATGGGAATTTTAGCCTAGGACAAGGCTAAAGCAGAAAAAAATTAAAGAAACATAATAAATGTATGATAATATGGTACGAGGTATGATACTCGCTTTTTTGTGCAATAGCTGCTCAGCTGCACTAATATAGCTGACATCTTTCCCCACCCCTCATTCTACTGGGGGGAGGAGTGAATGCTCTGATCTGTGAGTCTGGGAGGAGAAACCAGACATACTCACTTAGCCCTTCCTCTGCCCAGCAGCCTGGCACCTGTCCGGGGAGAGTGGGGTGAGGGGCAGAGGTGGAGCACGAGGCCTGCACTTCACCAGCTGGACCAGCACCTCAGTGAGTTAGAGTGAGATATCAGCAGCCCTCAAACCATGTTCACCAGTCAACATTAATTGGTAACAAAGGTACCGATAATCTTCAACTCTATACTGACTCCTGATACCATCTCTTTTTCTCAACTGTTTCCAAACTCAGTCTGGAAACTCCTGCAGTGTGTGCATTAAGAAAAGACTCTCAGAAACATGGGAATGTAAATGTCAGGAAGACAGTGTACACCTGGATTCAGTGATATCTGGATCTTCAATCTGCCAGCGTGTCCCAGTTATTATGGCTAGGTAACAAATATCCCCACTATGTATTGGAATAAAGCAACTGTTATGCTCATGATTATGAAGGTCAACAACTCAGTCAGGGCACAGAGGGGATGGGTTTCCCCTGGTCTATGATGCCTGGAACCACCTGAAAGCTCATTCACTCATATCACTGGTGACTGGGGGCCTTCATTGTTGCTCGTATGGGGCTCTCTCTATTTATTCTTCCTAATGGGCTGTTTTAGGCTTCCTTACAGAAAGAGAGAGAGAGAAGGTAGAGCATGATAGCCTACCAGTGGGCATCACTAGCTTAACTTCTGCCATGTTCTATTTATTTGAGGCAGTCACAAGTCACACCCAGTTTCAGGGGGAAGAGAGGAAGAGGTTCTAGAAGAACATCTGGGTCCAGAAATACTGCTGTAGTCACTTTAGAAAATACAACCTGGCATACAGAGCAGCAAGAAATTATCTTCCTCTTAATTCATAGTACATTGGCATAATTGCTATTGTGAGAAAATGCTACAAATGAAGCCATTGCTTATACAGCTGTGGATCTATACAGCCATTCCTTGTGTAAGTCTATTCTGCCTTGCTAACAGCCTCTGAAAAGGTCTGTCCTTCAGAATGCAAGTGAGAAAGAGGTGGAGATGAGCACCAAGGTGGGCAACTGGGATAAAAAGTTCAAGACAGTGTTGTTGTATGTAAGATACTAACATGGCACTTGGGCCCTGCGTTCCTTTTTGGGCTCGGGCCTGGTTCGTGGAGACATGGCTAAACGCACCAAGAAGGTCGGGATCGTCGGTAAATATGGGACCCGCTATGGTGCCTCCCTCCGGAAAATGGTGAAGAAGATAGAAATCAGCCAGCACGCCAAGTACACTTGCTCCCTCTGTGGCAAAACCAAGATGAAGAGATGAGCTGTGGGGATCTGGCACTGTGGTTCCTGCATGAAAACAGTAGCTGGTGGTGCCTGGACCTACAACACCACTTCTGCTGTTACAGTAAAGTCTGTGATTAGAAGACTGAAGGAATTGAAAGACCAATAGACACTCTAACCTTTTCAGACAACACAAGCTACTAATAAATGGGTTAATTTATGTAAAAAAAAAAAAAAAAAAAAAAAAGATGGCACTTGGCCCACGGTGACAGGTTGGAGAATAGAAAAAGAATCCAAAGAGATGTTTACAAAATTGTGTTAGTCCCATAGTAAAATTATTCACAGGTCTGGGCATGCATGTTAAAATATTGTGGGTTGGGTTTTTTTTGTTTGTTTGTTTTTGTTTTTTGTTGTTGTTTATTTTTTTGATGCAGAGCCTCAAGCTATCGCCCTGGGTAGAGTGCTGTGGCATCACAGCTCACAGCAACCTCCAACTCCTGGGCTCAAGCGATTCTCCTGTCTCCGCCTCCACCTCCCAAGTAGCTGGGACTGTAGGCACCCACTACAACGCCCGGCTATTTTTTGGTTGCAGCCGTCATTTGTTGTTTGGTGTGCCTGGGCTGGATTCGAACCCACCAGCTCAGGTGTATGTGGCTGGTGCCTTAGTCGCTTGAGCCGCAGGTACCAAGCCTGAAAAATTGTGTTTTGAGGCCAGGCATGGTGGCTCATGCAGGTAATCCTACCATCGATTTGAGACCAGCCTCAGCCAGAGGGAGACCTCATTCTAAAAATAGCCAGGTGTTGTGGTGGGTGCATGTCCATCTATGTGGGAGGCTGAGGCAAGAGAATCACTTGAACCCAAGATTTTGAGGTTACTGTGAGCTGTGACGCACAGCATTCTACCGAGGGTAACAAAGTGAGACTCTGTCTAAAAAAAAAAAAAAAGAAAGAAAAAGAAAAAAAAGAAAAATTGTGTTTTGTGTAATGTATTTTTGACCATATTTTATTATGAAAAATGTCAAACACACATCTAACACAATTCAGCTTCTTTATAGAGTTCAATAGTTGTTTTCAGATTTTTTTTTTTTTTTTTGAGTTAGAATTTAAGATGTATTTTAGTATGAATTCATTTCCTTTTACATTGAGATGACATAATACCATCCCAAAGATATCTGAGGAGAGTGACTTTCTGCTTGCTTAGGCCGTGGTGTTGAAGCGGGAGCAGCATTCTCCGGGGCTGGGCAGGCTGGTGACAGCAGGAATCAGGAAGGAAGCATCTCAGTGAAGGGTGGATGGTGCGGGAGCAGGACAGCTGTGTGACCAAGCGACCTGCTTCACCTGGAGATGATCCTCGTGGAATAAACCCCCAAAGCTCTCACCAGCCTGCAACTATAACCTCACATCACTACATTTCTGTTGAATATCCTCATGATAAAGGCTCCACACGCTGCTAGCATGGTTTTGGACAATAATTCTTGTCAAACAACCCCCAGATACTTTTGCAAATGTCTCTGTATGCACAAAAAGCCCCCCCGTACTGCCTCGCGTAATGCTGCTGCCATTGACTATTGGAAATGACTGGTTCCTGTGTCCATCACTGCATCCCCATCTGTGGTCTTGTGGAGAGACACCAACCCTTCTCTTGTAAAGACTCATTGAAATCAACCATATGTCACTGAGTGTTTGGGTTATGAACTGCTTGCCAGTGCTCCTCACCTTACGATGGGGTCACATCCTGATAAAACTATTGCAAGCTGAAAATGTCATAAGTTGAAAATGCATTTAATTCACCTAAACTACCAACTGTCATAACTTAGGCTAACCCTACCTTAAACGCGCTCAGAACACTTAACATTAGCCTACAGTTGGACAAGCTCATCTAATACAAAGCCTATTTTATAATAAAGTGTGGAATGTTTTATGTAATGTATAAAATAGGTGCTGAAAGTGAAACACGGAATGGTTGGTTGGGGGCTCCAAGTACAGTCTGCCCTGGGTGCGTATAGCTTTTGAACCTTCATGACGTTAAACCATCATAAGTGGCCGACTCTCAGAGACTCACAGAATTACCACATGTGGCTTCTCTGAGACCTCAAACTCAGAACTGCTCTAGGTCCCTTAACAGTCAACCTCCTGCTGCCACATGGCAGGGAACAGCCCTGGGCCCACCACAAAAATGCTCTGTGTCTCTTCACATTTACACCCTTCTGCTGGGGAAGAGGAAAAATATCTTCCTCCCCTTTCCTTTTGGGGCCCACCTCTTCCCCCTTCCCTCAGGTAGGGGTAGAAATCCACCTTTTCCCAGAATGACTGAGAGGAAATGGGCACTTCTTTTCGGGAAAGCCAGCCCAGCCCAGCCCTCCTCCCACCTGGCCACCCCGGGAACAAATGGTCAAAGAAAACAACCCAGCGTCAACACCTTCCCAAAGCTTGGCTTATTCACTCTTGAACATCGCCAAGAGAGGAATGTTCCAAGCCAGCCCAGTGCCTGACCACAGTCCTTTGGGCAGTGTGAAGTGACCATGACGTTCTCTGTCTCTCCTGTAGTCTTCGCAACTAGTCTCTTGTGACCCCAGCTTGAACACACATAGTCTGTAAAGAGAAAAGAGTCATTTATTCCAAAGTAACAGCAATGTCTGCAGAGACATCAGCCAAATTCATATGACTACCTAGAACACTCAGCTTATGTGTCTCAACGTCTGTATGAAGGGAAATGACATCCGTTTTCTCAAAAGCAAAGGGGTAGGGAGCTCATTGGTTCCTGGGTTTATGTTCATGTTATTAAAAGACTAGCTGAATTTTTTTCCAAGAAAAGGAGGTAGTCTTTCCCAAAAATAAATTCAGAAGGAGTTTCTAATTTTTAAATAATACTTTCCCCCCAAACTTTTATTGTTAGTTTTTGGAACAGGGCATCCTTAACACATATTCCTCTCCTACCTGCCAAAGATTTCCCAAATTCTATGTGTAATGTGTGATTTTAGGACGTAATTAACAACTGTATTTGTTGATGAGGAGGTACATTTTGAATCTCCAATAAATGCCTCTAGCCTGCCAGGAACCAAGGACCAATTTTTTATTTTATTTTATTTTTTTTGAGACAGAGTCTCACTATCTCTACAAAGAATAAACAAACTTAGCCAGGCAGGATGGGGTGCATCTGTAGTCCCAGCTACTCAGGAGGTAAGTGGGAGGGTCGCCTGAGCCAAGGAGGTGGAGGTTGCAGTGAACTATGATTATGCCACTCCCCGACATTGGGTGACAGAGTGAGACCCTATCTCAAAACAAGCAGGGTCAGCACCCACAGCACAGTGGTTATGGCATCAGCCACATACACTGAGGGTGGTGGGTTTGAATCCAGCCCGGGCCAGCTAAAGAACAGTGACAACTGCAACAAAAAATAGCCGGGCTTTGTGCCAGGCGCCTGTAGTCCCAGCTACTCAGGAGGTTGAGGCAAGAGAATCACCTAAGCCCAAGAGCTGGAGGTTGCTGTGAGCTGTGATACCACAGCACTCTACCAAGGGCAACAAAGCACTGTCTCAAAAAAAAAAAAAAAAGATACAAACTAATATTCTTTAAAAAAAAATTGTTCTATTATTATATCACAGAGACACCTGTACCACCATGTTTACTGCACCACTCACAATAACTGAAATATGGAATAATCCTGGATTTCAGACGAATGGATAAAGAAATGTGGTTGTGTGTGTACACAATGGGATACTATTCGTCCTTAAAGGGAGCGGGATCCTGTCATTTGCAACAATATGGACAAATCTGGAGGACTTTATGCTAAGTAAAATAAGCCAGGAACAGACTGGTAAGTAAACATTGCCTGTTCTTGCTCAATATGTGGAAACTGAAACAACATTGATCTCAAAGAAGTAAGAACTTTGGTTCTAAAATGGCAACATATGAAAGAGCTAGATTCACCCCTGCACACATACACACAGAAACCAAAAAATAAACAAAGCACCAAAATTACCGCCAGAAATACCTTAGAACTCTAATACAAAGCTGAGACAGTTCTGGGGCCACAGAGAAGTGAGAGAATCGGACTCCACGCCTGTGATGCCCCTTTCTCCATTCTGCCATTACCCATTGTGTGGAAAATAATCCCCCAACTCTCAGTATCTACACTGGAAATGGTGAGATCAAGGTGGGCAAGCTTCACTCTACCTTGTGTTCCCTTGCAAAAGACCTGTCCTTGCTTTGACCCACAGTTAAAGTACCTGACAGGAGAAATATCCCTAAAGAAGAGACAAGAGTGAGAGCAGGAACACCATCCCCAGGCCCTGTAACACTGCTCTGTAACTCAGGTAAAGGAGATGCCGAGTCAGAGAGGCTGCTCAGCAGTGCCAGACTGTAGCAGGTTCCTCCCAGGGGTCCCGGAGTGAGAACTCCTAGCGAGCCTGCCTGTCCTTCTGGGAGATCTCCGTCAGGACCTCCTTCATTTGGAAGTGCAGTGCTCTGATCATTTACTAAAGCCAAGGCAAACCAAAAAGGAGGCTGTGACCTAGTGATAAAGAAACTCCAAGCAAGTATGTCCAAGGAAAACCAAAACAAACCAGATAGAGAAGATTGGAATAAATATCTATTTTTTTTTTTCAGATAACTATATTTTTCACTCTTTTTTTTTTAATTATTATTAAATCATAGCTGCATACATTGATATGATCATGGGGCATCATACACTAGCTTCATAGACCATTTGACACATTTTCATCCCAATAGTCAACATAGCCTTCCTGGCATTTTCCTATTTACCGTGGCATGACATTTACATTTCACATTTGCTGAGTTTCACCCTTATCCTTGTAAGATGCCCCATTCCATTTTAATTTTATCATTGAAAATTAAATGAATTGGCAAATATGTTACTATAAGAACAAGATGTTATTCCACCAATAACATCTTGTTCTTATAGTAGCATCTTGTTCTTATAGTAACATATTTGCCAATTCATTTAATTTTCAATGATAAAATTAAAATGGAATGGAAGGCTAGAAGAAGAATTGATGATAACTAGGCTTTCATTTTGAAGGAGCACAGAGAATGTCACCCTAAAACATGACTATTTTAAATTAAATCTCTTTATACCTCAACAGATGCTAGAAAGACTTTTCTCCTGTCTATATAAAGACCAAACAGATCTATAAAGGAGAATCTTTGTTTTTCCCATTCTTGCCTCTTTTCTCTCCCAAAACATAGGAAGAAATTGTTCTCTGAAATTCCCTTATCTGCCCAAAGAACAGATCTACCAAAAAAGAAAACAATTAACTCCAGTCCCTTCATTGAGTTTTCTTTAACTAAACTCATATCACAGGAAGGAAGACTTTTGTCCACAAAGCTGGACAGAATTTTGTCTGTCAACAAATCTGGGCATATTTTTGTCACAAACTGTTGTATATTTTCCAAGCCCATTGAATATCCCTAAAAATAATTTACTATCCCTCTAAAATTATCTATACTTTCTCTTCTCCTTTTCTCCTAAGGAGTAGGGTATTAAGCATCTGTACCCATTGAGATATTGGGCAATCACTCAGTGATTTATCTATGTGCATGCAAAGTAGTAATAAATTTGGTTGCCTTTTCTTTTATTAAGCTACATTTTCATGAGGTTTTTTTTTTAGTAAAACTTCTGAGAGCAAAGAAAAAGGTTTCCTTGTGTTCCTACAATTTTATGAACTTACTTTCCAAGTCAGACTCTTCTTACTCTATTAACTTTGAGAGTGTTGTAGGCTTATTAATATTAGCCTGAATTGGACAGAATAAAATAAAACCTAAACCAGTAGCTCCAATTATCTTTCTGAGTCTTTCAAAAAGCCATGAAATTGAAGAGAAGAGGGAAAACTAACTCAAAGAAATGAGAAAAACAATTCAGGAAATGAATGCAAAATTTACTAAAGAGATAGATGTATTAAAAAACTCAAACTTCTGGAAATGATAAATTAATATAAGGAAATACAAAACACAGTAGAAAGTTTTAAGAGTACATTATTAGACCAGGCAGAAGAAAGAATTTCATAGCTTGAGGATAATTTTTGCTAATTAATCCAGTCTAAAATAAACAACAAAGAATCAAGAGGAAAAAACAAAGCCTATAAGAAATAAGAGATTATATAAAATGGACAAATGTAAGAATCTTAGGCATCCCTGGGGGTGAAAAAGAAAAAGCACAAGGTCTGGAAAATCTATTTGGGGAATAATTGAGGAAAACTTACCTTGTCTTGCTAGAGATTTATACATTCAAAAGCAAAAATATCAAGAAAACAGCTAGGATATTTATTGCTAAGAGAGAATCACCAAGACAAATAGCCATCAGATTAGCCAAAATCAATATAAAATAGAAGCTCCTGTGAGTTATGAGGTAAAAAAAATCAAGTAACTTGCAAAGGAAAAACCATCAGGCTAACTACAGACATCTCAGTAGAGACTTTACAAGCTAGAAGGAATTGCAGCCTTATCTCCAGGTTTCTTTCTTTCTTTCTTTCTTTTTTTTAGAGACAAACTTTCACTTAGTTCCCCTCAGTAGAGTGCTGTGGCATCAGAACTTACAGCAACCTCCAGCTTTGGGACTTAGGCCAAAAAGCTTGCCTCAGCCTCCCGAGTAGCTGGGACTACGAGTGCCTGCCACAATGCCTGGCTATTATCTTCAGCTTTCATAAATAGAACAACTTCCAGCCAAGAATTTTTTGTATCCTGTAAAACTAAGTTCCATATATGAACAAGAAATATAGACTTTTCCAGACAAGCAAACACTGAGGAAGTTCATCATGACCAGAACTGTCCACAGGAAAAATTTGGAATTCCATTATACATGAATCAACACAATAAACACAACCATTATAAAACCACACAAAAGCTAAAGCCCACAGCTTATCTAAACCAATAGCACAAGAAGGAAAACAAAGCAATAATGTACTAGGCTGAGTGATGAACAGAACAGCACCCTACTTATCAGTTTTGTCACTCAACATTAACATTCTGAATACTATACTCAAGAAATGAAAAAATACTATCCAAGTATCCATTGTCTCCAGGAAAGACATGTAAGCCACAAAGACTCAAATTCAAGGTGAAAAGATAGGAAAAAAGACTCCATGAAAATGGAGACCAAAAGAAAGCAGATGTAGCCATTCTCATAGCAGATAAAATTGACTTTAATTCAACAATAATAAAGAAACACAAAGTTGGTCAGAGTATAATGATAAAGGGAGAAATTCAACAAGAAGACATAACAATCCTGAATATACATGCATCTAACACAGAAGTTCTCAGATTCATATAGAAAATTCTACTTCAGTTAAGCAAAGAGATAAAGAGCATAACATCATAATTGCTAGGGACTTCAACACCCCACTGATAGAACAGGACAGATCATAGAAGCAGAAAATAAATAAAGAAACATTAGACTTAAATGGTACTCTAGAATAAATGGGTCTGGCAGACATTTACAGAACATTCTGCACCAAATCTTTTTTTTTTTTTTTTTTTAAACAGTTTTACTTCATCACCCTCAGTAGAGTGCCAGGGCATCTACTCAATCTCAAACTCTTGGCCTCAAGCAATTCTTTTGTTTCAGCCTCCCCAGTAGCCGAGATTATAGGCACCCAGCACAATGCCCAGCTATTTCTAGAGAGAGGATCTTGCTCTGACTCAGGCTGGTCTCAAACTCATGAGCTTGGGCAATCTCCCCACCTCAGCCTCCCAGAGTGCTAGGATTACAGGTGTGAGCCATTGTGCTCAACCCTAAAATAAACTCTTAAGAGATCATCAGTATGATAGTATACTTTCTTATTATATTTATCTAAAGTATAGCAATTTTTTCAATTTTTAGAAAGTTAATTAATAATGTGTTCTTTTTGAAAACTTCAGAGTCAAATTATAAAATCTCAGGAAGAGCTATTGCTAAAATATTCCAAATCTTAAAAACTACATCAAGTTATGCATATATTTATTTATGTTATGTTTATGTGAATATATAAAAGTATATGTGGTTTATAGCATGGTGTTTTCACGAATATTATATATCAAGTATTTCACTTACTACTATGCATGTACAAACATCAATTTATACAGATAAGCACATATTCACATTGTTGTTTTTATGGCTATATCAGTGTCTTTTGAAGAAATACCCAAAATGTTTAATTGGTGGCCACTGAGCCTATCTTCATGTTTTGAATATAATAAAATACTGGGTATAAATACTTTACCATTTTCTTATACTAATTCTTAGAAATATCATTTCAATGAGTATGTTTATTTTTTAAAACTATAGGTCCTTACTATCTAATTTTCTTTCAGAATAGCTGTGCCAACTAATATAGCCCCTGTAATGTAAAAACTTCACTACCTCATTACTACTAGGATTGCCAATTTAATGACAACTAACATACAGTACTATACTGTTATGGTTTTAAATTATAGTTTTTTTATTATTAATCTAGTTAAACTTCTTTTAAAATGTTTTTACTCATTTTTGTTTCCTCATAAGTTATTCATAACTCACTTTCATGGTTCACTTTCTTATCAGTTTATAAAAAGGACCTTAACCAACCTTTTATTAGAGCCATTTTTAAAAACATATAATAAGCATCTTTTGGGATACTTTTCTAAGAAGAATATGTTCCAGCTCCATCCATGTAAACACAAAGGAGGTAAAGTCTCCATCTTTCTTTAAGGCTGCATAATATTCCATGGTGTACATATACCACAATTTATTAATCCATTCATGGATCGATGGGCACTTGGGTTTTTT